>CM043700.1:66013119-66213119 GCA_023935145.1 Bretschneidera sinensis | reverse complement strand
GCGTCTTCATTATACCAAGATTCTTGCTTCCATACAAGCAACGGGTCGCGGTGTCACATAAAATCTGTTTTCTAGATGATTTCTGGGTAAGTATTCCAATATTTTTTATCGGGTCTCAAAGCATGTCGATGAGATTCGCATCAGTCACATTAGGGCTGATTGTACGGTTTCAAACAAACCATACAAGAGCTTGAAGAAGAAAGCCATGATAGCAACTACTTGGAGCGATGACGAAGAAGAAGATGAGTCATCGGATAAAGAAGTCGGATACGAGGAAATTGCCAACCTTTGTTTGATGGCAATCGACTATGAAAGTGAGGTAACATCTTCTCCTTCTTCTAAGAATAATATTGTGAGTAGTAGTGAAGAACTGCTAGAAGTAATAAATGAAATACATGATGAATTGAAGAAATTTGATTCTAGAAATTCAATTCTTAAAAAGGAGGTATCATCTCTCTCTAAAGAGATGATAAGTCTTAAAGAAGAAAAAGACAAATTATCGTCTTTACTGTATAATTCTTCTCAAGATTTTCTCAAAGATGAAAATGAGAATTTAAAAAATAAAATTTCAAAATTGATAGCACTATATATAGCTTATGCTTGGAAAAGAAAAGCTTGATGAAGTGCTTTCTTCCCAAAGATTAAGTGGAGGAAAATCTAGTGTAGGATACTCTCCTTTGGGAAAGCAAAAATCAAAAGATAGCTTATTCGTGAAAGCTACATGTGTGAATGAAGCCTCTACTTCAAAAAACCTTAGTAAAATTAAAAGCACTCCCTCATTAAATGCTAGAAATCCTAGAAATATACATGCTTATATGTATGCACACTCTAGAAATACTACACACATCCTAGAAATAACCAACATGTTCTTTCTAGGAACAATATATATAATCAACATATGCATTCTGCTCATGCTCATCTAGGAATTACCATCATGGTTATCCTAGAAATAATTTGCATACACATAATAATGCTAGCATGTATCCTAGAATGCATCATCATACATTTTCTGGAAATGATATGCATTTTCATATTCCTCACCATAGAAACATGTATCCTAGGAACTATTATCCTAAGCATTATATGCATGCACATCTAAGATATCCTAGAAATTTCAAGAACTACCATCCTAGGATTGTGCATCATCAATATGTCCATAGATCACCATATACTGTTAAGAAAGTATGGGTTCCAAAAGGAACCATGTTTTTTAGGACTAACCCCAAAGGACCCAAGAAATTTTGGATACCTAAAAGTGCTATCGTATATCCTTGTGTGATGTAGATATATCTCCACACCAAGGAGAAAGGTAACTGTTGGTACCTGGATAGTGGATGCTCAAAGCACATGACCAGCGATAAAAATGTATTCAAGGAGCTAACTCTAAGAGATGGTGGATATGTCACCATTGGAGACAATACAAAAATAAAGATCATCGGGCATGGAAAAGTCGGTAATGATTTCTCAACCTTAGATAATGTATTGCTAATACAAGGCCTTAAGCCAAATTTACTTAGCATTGGTCAACTATGTGATAAAGGCTACAAAGTCACATTTGAGACCTCTCATTGTCTAGTTATAGACATCAAGAGCAACAAGATCAAATTTATTGGCCATAGACATGAAAATGTCTACATAGTTGATTTGAAATCCTTGCATTCTGAAAATGAAAAATGTGTTCCTGCTTTTAGTGAAAATCCATGGCTATGGCATAGAAGACTTGGTCATGTGAACATGAACTTGCTAAAAATCATTTCAAGAAAAGATTTAGTCATCGGACTTCCTAAAATCAATTTTGAAAAAGATAAAGTATGCGATACTTGTCAAATGAGAAAACAAACTAGGATTTCATTTAAAGCAAAAAATGTAGTCTCAACTACTAGACCTTTGGAACTTTTGCATATGGACTTATTTGGTCCAATTAGTACCATAAGTCTAGGTGGCCATCAATATGCTCTTGTTATTGTTGATGACTATTCAAGATATATCTTTGTTATTTTTATTGCTCACAAGGATGAAGCTTTCAAAGGATTTGAAAAGTTTTGCAAAAAGGTACAAAATGAAAATGGAATTTGTATTTCAAGCATAAGAAGTGATCATGGCAAAGAATTTGAAAATCAAAGCTTTTCGAAATTTTGTGATGAAAATGGAATTAATCATAACTTTTCAACTCCTAGAACTCCTCAACAAAATGGAGTTGTTGAAAGGAAAAACAGAGTTCTAGAATAATTTTCAATAACTATGCTTTGTGAAAATAATTGACCAAAATACTTCTGGGCTGAAGCCGTGAACACTTCTTGCTATATCTTAAATAGAATTTTAATTAGGCCTCTGCTTGATAAAACTCTATATGAACTATGGAAAGGAAGAAAACCTAATGTCTCCTATTTTCGTGCATTTGGTTGTAAATGCTTCATCTTAAATAACAATAAAACTAACTTGGGTAAATTTGATTCTAAGACCGATGAAGGGATATTTTAGGATATTCTACATCGAGTAAGGCTTATAGAGTTTTCAATAAGAGAACTCTAGTGGTAGAAGAATCTGTACATGTAACTCTTGATAAGTCTAACCCAATTTGTAGTAGAGAAGTTTCCTTTAAAGATGATGCAGATTTTATTCCAAGAATGGAAACTCTTACTCCCATTATTGACTCAAAAGAGAGTCCACCTCAAGTAAATGAAGAGATGGAAACTCCCAATTTAGACCAACCATCCTCAAGCCAACAAGAGGAAAGTTTACCCAAAGATTGGAGGTATGTAAATTATCACCCGATTGATCAAGTGATTGGTGATCCTTCACAAGGGGTAAGAACTTGCTCTTCTATTAGAAATATTTGCAATTTTGTAGCTTATTTGTCTCAAGTAGAACCTAAGACATTTATAGAAGCTGAAAAAGATAATGAATGGATTATTGCAATGCAAGAAGAAATAAATCAATTTGAGAGAAACAATGTTTGGAAACTAGTTCCAAGACCTAAGAATCATTCAATAATTGGAACTAAATGGGTATATAGAAATAAGATGGATGAAAATGGAATAGTAACTAGTAACAAGGCTAGACTAGTTGCTAAGGGATATAATCAAGAAGAAGGAATAGACTTTGATGAGACCTATGCTCCCGTAGCTAGATTAGAAGCTATGCGAATGTTATTAGCCTTTGCATGCTTTAATAAATGGATGTGAAAAGTGTCTTTTTAAATGGCTTTATAGAAGAAGAGATTTATGTTGAGCAACCTCTTGGATTTGAAAATCCTAGTCTTCCAAATCATGTCTACAAGCTTTCTAAAGCTCTATATAGGTTGAAGCAAGCTCCAAGGGCATGGTATGAAAGACTAAACAAATTTTTGATTGACAATAATTTTGTTAGAGGTAAAATAGACACAACACTCTTCACAAAAACTCACAAAAATGACACTTTGATAGTTCAAATATATGTTGATGATATTATATTTGGTGCTACTAATGAATCTATGTGTCAAGAGTTTGCAAAGTGCATGCAAGGTGAATTTGAAATGAGCATGATGGGAGAACTTACCTACTTCCTTGGACTTTAAATCAAACAACTAAAATGAGGCATCTTCATCAATCAACAGAAGTACATTAAGGACCTACTAAAGAGGTTTGGGATGGAAAGCTCAAAGCCACTTGGAACGCCTATGAGCACAACTACTAAACTTGATCTTGATGAAGGAGCTAAAACTGTAGATTCTAAATATTATAGAAGCATGATAGGTGCTTTACTTTATTTGACTGCAAGTAGACATGATATAATGTTCAGTGTATGCATGTGTGCTAGATTTCAGTCTAATCCTAAGGAATCACATGTAGTTGCAGTAAAAAGAATCCTTAGATATCTACAAGGAACCCAAACCATTGGATTATGGTACTCTAGAGATTCATCTTTTGAGCTTGTAGGATATTCAGATGCTGATTTTGCTGGATGTAGGTTAGATAGAAAAAGCACAAGTGGTACATGCCAATTCTTAGGAGCTATGTTAACCTCTTGATTTTCCAAGAAACAAAATTCAATTGCACTATTAACCACCGAGGCAGAATACGTTGCAGCCGGAAGTTGTTGTGCCCAAGTAATTTGGATGAAACAACAACTAGAAGACTATGGCATGAACCTAAAAAATATCCCAATATTTTGTGATAATACTAGTGCTATCAACCTAACCAAGAACCTTATTCAACATTCTAGAACAAAGCACATAGAAATAAGACATCATTTCTTAAGATACCATGCTAAAAAATGTGATATAAGACTAGAATTCATACCTTCAGAAGATCAAATAGCTGACATTCTTACAAAACCTCTAGGTGAAGCTAGTTTTTGTAAGATAAGAATGTTAATGGGATTGCTGGATTATGATAAACTAAATATCTGATTGCTCATTCATACATCATATGCATAATTTGACATCTAGTGAAAGAGTATTAATTATTGTTTAAATATCTCCCTCACTCAAGATGTCATAGATAAACAAATTTTGTGCTGCAAATTCAAGACTGGAAATTTTCTTAAGGGTCCAGTCAACTGGTAACTCTATCCCAATCGACTGATAGGTCACTGCCTTTTTATCCAGTCGATTGGTAAATATGACCCAGTCGACTAGTAAGTCTCTACCAAATTATCTAGTCGACTAGAAGTCTTATCCAGTCAACTGGTACATCTAGATCCTGTTTGGAGCCAATTTTTTTAAAATCAGTTATCATCCAGTCGACTGGAACAAACTTCCCAGCCGACTGGTATCTTACTACCAGTTTACCCAGTCGGCTGGTACATGAACCCAGTCGACTGGTATGAAAATTGTTCATTTTTTCAAAGGGATCCAGTCGACTGGTAACACGACCCAGTCGATTGGTATCACGATTCTATAAAAGGACTGTTCATTTTTTCTATTTTTTACGCCATTTTCGAGCACCCTTACTTTCTCTCTCTAAAAAAATTTCATTCTTTTGATCCAAAAACCATCCAAACTTCATCTAAACACACTGATCTACTCATCCGTAATGAGATTTTTAACTTTCTACGGTTAAAATCTATTATTTTTACTAAAATCTCTTTTATCCAAAAACTCCAAATTTCACAAAAATGGCCGATAGAATCTGTGTTAAATTCACAACTAGTGGACCAAATGCGCCTAAAAGGCCAAGGTCTACAAAACCCTCGGCATCGGAGTCACGGGGGAAGGGTGTAGCGGGCTCATCAAGCAAGACGCCTAGAATAGAGCTTGATGAGTCTCTGTTTTCCAGTCCTATGGCAAAGGTAAGGTATGACTCAATCATTCGCCATAAGAAGATCATGACAGGTAGAGTTACCGACTTTGACTCTATTCGTTATGGCAATTTTGATATCTTGCCAGCCTTTAAGGCGATTCACTTGACCCCACTGGTCAAAGTGCATGAAACATTCTACCCGAGACTGATTCACCAGTTCTACGCGAACTTGGTGAAACCCAGTCCTCTGGCTCTAAGATTCAGGACCAGAGTCAGTGGTGTGGAGTTTAAGGTCAACACTGACCTCCTCATGAGCATTCTGAGAATCTCTGTAAGGGGGATCCAATAGAGTCTAGATGGATGGCCAGACAGCTTCGATGTCGAGGCGGTTTGTCAGATAGTCAGGGGAGACCCTAACTATGTGTACAGACCCACTACATTTCATACATGTTGTGATATGCCCCTAGACTCGAAGATGTTTCAGCTTATAGTAAGTTAGACCATCCACCCAAGACTCGGGAGTCGAGGGTATCTATCTAAGATAGATACGGTATTGATTTGGTGCCTTAAAACCGGGCACTACTTCAATATATATCCTCTGCTACTTGCCAATGTGATAAATGGTGAAGCGAGCGACTCCGGGTGTTTTCCTTACAGGATGCTCATTACACTCATACTCCAGCACTTTCGGGTGCTTCTACCTGCCTCCAAGGCTCAGGATATTGGACCGACGGACATCATCAATATCTCATCACTGAAAAAGATGGGATGCGCGGTTCATGACAGCTTCCTCAATCCAAAGGCCGAGAAGCGCCTACGGATCCGAGAGGATGAGAGCAATGATAATGAGGATGAGGAGGCTGCTGCTGATATGGACACAGATACCCGAGCACCTCCGATTGGTAACTCGAGTACTGGTCAGACTGGATACAGCTATATACTTCAGGCTATCTCGAGCCTCCAGATGATGATGTAGTCCAGGTTCTAGACTATGCAGTCAGAGTACCAGTGATTGAGCTCCTCCATCGATCATCCACGGAATGACTTCGAGCTACACAAAGAGCGTACAGAGGGTTCATTACCTAAGATACGTGATCTCATTCGCGGCAGCTCAAATTTTCCCACTTCTTGAGTCATTTTCCATGTTATTATGATATACATAGTGTTTTCCAGCTCTTAGCATGTAGCACGGACATCTATTTATGTATTCCAGTCTTATATTTGGCTCTATGAAGCCCGTACATGTATTAACTTTTTATATATGATGTTGCTTTTACTTTAGTCATATTTCATACATCTATTTACATTATTTGTGATATGTTTGCATAGTTTCCAACTACTTTTATTCACAACGATGCTCTGAAAAATGATTATACTTGTATGAAAACTTCCGGTTCTTCCCGGGAAGGCATCCGAGCTTCGAATGAAGCCAAATTTTTGTGTACAATTTTTTTAAGTGTACTCTAGGTAACTATAGTAGCTAAATAGCTTATTTTTTTATTTCTGGCCCCTTTGACTGCTGTTGTCAAAACGGGGGAGAAAAATGAGAAAAACGAGAAAAACTAAGTAAACAGAAACCAATGCATAGATTTAGGGGGAGCACTACTCCAAAGCTTATTAAAAATGATTCATTGATTGGTTGAGTTGATTGTGGTTGGTTGAGATGTTTATATAAACTGCGTTTGCTTATTTACAGGGTGATTTTACTCAAAAAACAGAGGAGACTCTGTCCAAATTTTCTCAAAATCCAAACACTTAGTTTTTTAAACTGTTTTAACAATTATTAGTTTTGTCATCATCAAAAAGGAGATTGTTGACCCTCGCCCGTATTTTAATGATGAAAAAACACAACTGCTATTATTCTAACAATTCAAACTAAGTGTAGTAAACAACAAAAGCATTCAGCCAAGGATCAAAGTGCAAGAACTCAAACCGAATCAAACTATCAAGTGAAGACTGAAGAACTAGTATAGGTCTTAAGTATTAGAATCAATGTAAGTCTCACTTATACATTGTAATAGCTTGTTCAATGGCTCGAACACAAAAAGTTTTCTAAACCAATCATTTTAAAACAAACATTTTAAGTTAAAACAGAAAAACTGGGTTGGAAGACAACCCAGTCGACTGGTATATGAGACAGTATGTCTCCAGTCGACTGAGTCAGTCATACCAATCGGCTGGTAAAATGGACAGTAAGTCCCCAGTCGACTGGATGAAAAATACCAATCGACTGGTAACTCAAAAGCTTTGAAAACAAGATTTTTCAAGAGAACCCGATTGACTGGTATCACGACCCAATCGACTGGTAGTTCAAAAATATGACCGTTGGACACCAAATCTGAACGTTTTAAAAGCAAATCTTTTTCAAATTAAAGTTAAAACGGCCATATTATTTGATGGTTATATAAACCCATTCTATTGAGCTTTCAATATACAGCTGCATATATTCAAAAAGAGTTGATCTTACACAATCAAGTTATTGTACTCTTTGAAACACAAAAAGCTTTGAAATATTCTTGTTGAGCCATTCTTCAAGCTTTACTTTGAAAGAGAGACATTATTCAGTTGTATAAGCTTCCATTTACTGTTTCTCTACCATTTACTTTACAACATCTTTTGTAAAGGGATTACTTCCGAAAGGAAGGGGATTACTTCCGAGAGGAAGGGGATAGCTTCCAAGAGGAAGGGATTGTAAGGTTTGTACAACACCGGGAAAGTTGTACGACTAAGTTACTTAGTGGATTACTTCAAGGAGGTTCCTTGAAGAGAGTGGACGTAGGGTCGGAACGAATCCGATTTTGCCGAACCACTATAATCTGAGTTTGCATCCTCTACTCTTAAACTCTTTATTTGTAGCACATTACTTGTCTTAATTGTTTGCTGCTTATACGTTTTTATAAACTTGTATTAATTCCGCAAAAAGTTTTAAAAACCCAATTCACCCCCCTCTTGGGTTGAAACTTTGATCTACAGAAGGCTTGATCATGTGAACATGAACTTGCTGAAAATCATCTCAAGAAAAGATTTAGTCATTGGACTTCCCAAAATCAATTTTGAAAAAGACAAAGTATGTGATGCTTGTCAAATGGGAAAACAAACTAGGATTTCTTTTAAATCAAATAATGTAGTTTTAACTACTAGACCTTTGGAACTTTTGTATATGGACTTATTTGGTCCAATTAGTACCATTAGTCTAGGTGGCCATCAATATGCTCTTGTTATTGTTGATGACTATTCAAGATATACCTTTGTTATTTTTATTGCTTACAAAGATGAAGCTTTCAAAGGATTTGAAAATTTTTGCAAAAAGGTTTAAAATGAAAAAGGAATTTGTATTTCAAGTATTAGAAGTGATCATGGAAAAGAATTTGAAAACCAAAGCTTTTCAAAATTTTGTGATGAAAATGGAATTGATCACAACTTTTTAGCTCCTAGAACTCCTCAACAAAATAGAGTTGTTGAGAGGAAAAATAGAGTTCTAGAAGAATTTTCAAGAACAATGCTTTGTGAAAATAGTTTACCAAAATACTTTTGGGCTGAAGCTGTGAACACCTCTTGCTATATCTTAAATAGAATTTTAATTAAGCCTATGCTTGATAAAACTCCATATGAACTATGGAAATGTAGAAAACCTAACATCTCCTATTTTCGTACATTTGGTTGCAAATGCTTCATCCTAAATAACAATAAAACTAACCTGGGTAAATTTGACTCTAAGACCGATTAAGGGATATTTTTAGGAAATATTTAACATCTAGTAAGGCTTATAAGGTTTTCAACAAAAGAACTCTAGTGGTAGAAGAATCCGCACACGTAACTCTTGATGAGTCTAACCCAATTAGTAGTAGAGAAGTTTCCTTTAATGATGATGCAGATTTTATTCCAAGAACGGAAACTCCTACTCCTATTGTTGACCCAAAGGAGTCCACCTCAAGCAAATGAAGAGATGGAAACTCACAATTTGGACCAACCATCTACAAGCCGAAAAGAGGATAGTCTTCCCAAAGATTGGAGGTATGTAAATTATCACTCGATTGATAAAGTGATTGGTGATCCTTCACAAGGGGTAAGAACTCATTCCTCTATTAAAAATATTTGAAATTATGTAGCTTATTTTTCTCAAGTAGAACCTAAGACATTTATAGAAGTTGAAAAGGATAATGATTGGATAATTGCAATGCAAGAAGAAATAAATCAATTTGAGAGAAACAATGTTTGAAATCTTGTTCCAAGACCTAAGAATCATTCAATAATTGGAACTAAATGCGTATATAGAAATAAGATGGATGAAAATGGAATAGTAACTAGAAACAAGGCTAGACTAGTTGCTAAGGGATATAATCAAGAAGAAGGAATAGACTTTGATGAGACCTATGCTCCCGTAGCTAGATTAGAAGCTATTCGAATGTTATTAGCCTTTGCATGCTTTAATAAGTTCAAACTATTTCAAATGGATGTAAAAAGAATGGCTTTATAGATGAAGAGGTTTATATTGAGCAACCTCTTGGATTTGAAAATCCTAGCCTTCCAAATCATGTCTACAAGCTTTCGAAGGCTCTATATGGGTTAAAGCAAGCTCCAAAGGCATGGTATGAAAGGCTAAGCAAATTTTTGATTAACAATGATTTTGTAAGAGGTAGAATAGACACAACTCTCTTCACAAAAACTCACAAAAATAACACCTTAATAGTCCAAACATATGTTGATGATATTATATTTGGTGCTACTAATGAATCTATGTGTCAAGAGTTTGCAAAGTGCATGCAAGATGAATTTGAAATAAGCATGATGGGAGAGCTTACCTACTTCTTTGGACTTCAAATCAAACAACTAAAATGAGCCATCTTCATCAATCAATCAAAGTACATTAAGGACCTACTAAAGAGGTTCGGGATGAAAAGCTCAAAGCCACTTGGAACTCCTATGAGCACAACTACAAAACTTGATCTTGATGAAGGAGGTAAATCTGTAGATACTAAATATTATAGAAGCATGATAGGTACTTTACTTTATTTAACTGCAAGTAGACCTGATATAATGTTCAGTGTATGCATGTGTGCTAGATTTCAGGCTAATCCTAAGGAATCACATATAGTTGCAGTAAAAAGAATCCTTAGATATCTACAAGGAACCCAAACCATATGATTATGGTATTCTAGAGATTCATCTTTTGAGCTTGTAGGATATTCAGATGATGATTTTGCTGGATGTAGGTTAGATAGAAAAAGCATAAGTGGCACATGATAATTCTTAGGTGCAATGTTAACCTCTTGGTTTTCCGAGAAACAAAATTCCGTTGCACTATCAACCGCTGAAGCGGAATATGTAGCAGTAGGAAGTTGTTGTGCCCAAGTGTTATGGATGAAACAATAACTAGAAGACTATGGCATGAACCTAAAAGGCATTCCGATATTTTGTGATAATACTAGTGCTATCAACCTAACCAAGAAATAAGACATCATTTCTTAAGAGACCATACTCAAAAAAGTGATATAAGACTAGAATTCATACCTTCAGAAGATCAAATAGCTGACATTCTTACAAAACCTCTAAGTGACGCTAGTTTTTGTAAGATTAGAATGTTAATGGGATTGCTGGATTATGATAAACTGAATGTCTGATTGTTCCTTCATTCATCATTTGCATATTTGACATCTAGTGAAAGACTATTAATTCTTGTTTAAATATTTCCTTCACTCAAAGATGTCATAGATAAACAAATTTCATGCTACGACTCAAGACTAGAAATTTTCTTAAGGGTCCAGTCGACTGGTAAATCTGTTCTACTCGACTGGTAAGTCACTGCCTATTTTTCCAGTCGACTAGTAAGTTTTATCCAATCGACTGGTAAATCACTGCCAATTCTTCTAGTCGACTGGTAAGTCTTATCCAGTCGACTGGTACATCAAGATCTTATTTGGAGCCAATTTTTTTTGAAATTCAGTTATCACCCAGTCGACTGGTAAAAACTACCCAGTTGACTGGTATCTTACTACCCATTTCCCCAGTCGACTAGTACACTGACCCAGTCGACTGGTATGAAAAATGTACATCTTCTCAAAAGGACCCAGTCGATTGGTATTCTTATGCAGTCGACTGGTATTGCGATTCTATATATAGACTGTTCATTTTTTTCAGATTTTTATGCCATTTTTGAAAACCCTAGCTTTCTCTCTCTAGAAAATTTCACCATTTTGATCCAAAAACCATCCAAACAACACCTAAACACATGGATCTAATCATCCATAACCTTATTTTCAACTTCCTACGGATGAAATCTCTCATTTTCACCAAAAACTCTTTTTCCCAAAAACACATTTTTTTCAAAAAATGTCCAATCGATTCTGTGTAAAATACACAACCAAGGGACCAAATGCGCCAACAAGGCCAAGGTCCACCAAACCTACAGATCTGGAGTCACGGGGGAAGAGAGTGGCGGGCTCATCAAGCATAAAGCCCAGAACAGAACTTGATGAGTCTCTGTTTTCAAGCCCTGCAACCAAAGCAAGGTATGACTCAATCATCCGCCATAAGAAGATCATGACGGGTAGAGTCATCGAATTTGACTCTATTCATCATGACAATTTTGATATCTGACCCCACTAGTCAGAGTGCATGATAAATTCTACCCGAGATTGATTCACCAGTTCTATGCGAACTTGGTAAAACCCAGTCCACTGGCTCTGAGATTCAGAACCAGTGTCATGGGTGTGGAGTTTGAGGTCAACACTGACCTCCTAGTGAGCATTTTGAGGATCTCTGTAGGAGGGATCCAATGGAGTCTGAATGGATGGCCAGACAATTTCGATGTCGAGGAGGCCTGTCAGATAGTCAAGGGTGACCCTAACTATATGTACAGACCCACTACATTTCACACATATAGTGATATGCCCATGGACTTGAAATTGTTCAACCTTATAGTGAGTTGGACCATCCACCCGAGACTAAGGAGTCGGGGGTATCTATCTAAGATAGATACAATATTGATTTGGTGCCTTAAAACTGGGCACAACTTCAATATATACCCCTTACTGTTAGCCAACATGATTAATGGCGAAGTGAGCGACTCCGGATGTCTTCCCTACGGGATGCTTATTACACTCATACTCTAGCACTTCTAGGTGCCTCTCCCTGCCTTCGAGGCTCAAGATATCGGGCCGAAGTACATCTTCAATGTCTCATCGCTGAAGATGATGGGATGCACGGTCCGTGACGGCTTCATCTATTCGAAGGCCGGGAAGCACATACGAATTCGGGAGGGTGAGAGCAGTGATGATGAGGATGAGGAGGCTGCTGCTGCTGCTGCTACTGCTGACATGGACACGGATACCCGAGCACCTCCCGTTGGTGACTCGAGTACTGGTCAGGCTTGGTATGGCGATTTACTACAAACTATCGCGAGCCTCCAACTGACCATGCAATTCGAGTTCTAGACGTTGAGCTCACCCATCGAGCACCTCTAAGACGATTTCGAGCTACACCGAGAGTGCACCGAGAGTTCCCTAGCTGAGATATAGGATCTCATTCATGACGGCTCGGACTCTCCCGTTCCTTGAGTCTATATAGTGTCTCATTTACGATGTACTTAGTATTTTTCAGTTCCTAGTTCGTAGCACGGACATTTTTTTTGTGCATCTTTACCTATGTTTCGGCCCTACGAAACCTGTTCATGTATAGACTTCTTATGTATATGATGATGCTTTATGTTCAACCTATTTCATGCACCTATTTTACTTATTTGTGATGTGCTTGCTTAGTTTCTAACTGCTTTTATTCAAATTTATGCTCTGAAATTGATTATACTTGTATGAAAACTTCCGGTTCTTATTGGGAAGGCTTTCGAACTCCGAATGGAGCTAGATTTTTGTGTACAAGTTTTTTTAAGCATACTCTAGATGACTATGGTAGCAAAGTAGCTTATTTTTTAGTTTCTGTCCTTTTTGGTTGCGGTTGTCAAAACGGGGGAGAAAATATGAGAAATCGAGAAAAACTATGTAAACAGAAAACTAGCGCATAGATTAAGGGGGAGCTCTGCTCCAAAGAATATTGATTGGTTGAGTTACATATATATAAACTATGTTCACTTGTTTATAGAGTGATTTTACTCAAAAAACAGAGGAAACTCTGCTCGATTTTTCTCAAAAACCTTACACTTAGTTTTTAAACTGTTTTCTCTTAATTAGTTTTGTCATCATCAAAAATGGGGAGATTGTTGACCCTCACCTATATTTTAATATGATAAAACACAACTGTGATTTAACTAACAGTGCAATCTAAGTGTAGTAAACAATAATAGCATTCAACCAAGGATCAAGGTGCAAGAACTCAAACCGAATCAATCTTACAAGTGAAGACTGAAGAACTAGTATAGGACTAAGTTATTAAAACAAAGTCTCACTTGTACATTGAAAAGCTTGTCCAATGGCTCGCACATAAAAATATTTTTTATACATAACTTTTTTTAATCAAAACGATTTAAGTTAAAACCTTTTTGAAACAGAAAACTGGGTTGGAAGACAACCCAGTTGACTCGGTACATATACCAATCGACTAGTATATGGGACAGACAATCCTAGTCGACTGGTAAAAGGGACAGCGAGTCCCCAGTCGACTGGGTGAAACATACCAGTCGATTGGTAAAATGGACAGACAATCCCCAGTCGACTGGTAAGATCAACCCAGTCGACTGGTACCCCAGAAGCCTTAAAAATGAGATTTTTTAAGAGGACCCAGTCGACTGGTATCAAGACCCAGTCGACTGGTAGTTCAAAAAATATGACCATTGGGACTCGAAATCTGAGATTTTTCAATTAAAATTAAAGTCTAACGGCCATATTTATTCATGGCTATATAAACACTCTATTGAGCATTCAATGGAGAGCTGGAGATATTCAAAAAGATAAGAACTCACACAATCAAGTCATTTACTCTTTGAGACACAAAAAGCTTTGAAATATTCTTGCTAAGCCATTCTTCAAGCTTTACTTTGAAAGAGAGACATTATTCAGTTGTATAAGCTTTCATTTGTTGTCTCTCTACCATTTACTTTCCAACACTTATTGTAAAGGGATTACTTCCGAAATGAAGGGGATTACTTCCGAGAGGAAAGGGATAGCTTCCGAGAGGAAGAGATTATAAGGTTTGTACAATACCGATGAAGTTGTATAACTAAGTTTCTTAGTGGATTACTTCAAGGAGGTTCATTGAAGAGAGTGGACGTAGGGTCGGAACGAATCCGATATTGCCAAACCACTATAATCTGAGTTTGCATTCTCTACTCCTTCAACTTTTTATTTACAGCACATTAATTGTTTAATTGCTTGTTGGTTATATGTTTTTATAAACTTGTGTTTATTCCGCAAAAGTTTTTATAAACCCAATTCACCCCCCTCTTGGGTTGAAACCTCAGTCTACAGTTTTAGTACTAATTGTAGTGTGGAGTGTGCTTAGAACATTGCAGATATGCTATAGGTTCAATGGGTTCTGTGCCATGAGAAGTATCTAGGTTTGCCAACAATGGTGGGTTATTTGAAAAATTCTGTTTTTAAGTCTTTAAATGACCGGATGTGAAGATAAAAAGCTGGAAAGAAAAACTCTTATCAAAAGCAGGCAAGGAAATTTTAATCAAAGTTGTGGCACAAGCAATTCTTTCGTATACAATGAGCTACTTTAAGTTGCCAATTTTTTTTTTATGATGAACTAGGTGTAATGATGAGCCGTTTTTGGTAGGGACAACAATCAAATGAAAGAAAAATTCATTGGACTAGTTGGGAGAAAATGTATACACCCAAGACTGGGGGTGGTATGGGATTTCAAGATCTATATCTCTTTAATCTTGCTCTTATTGCAAATCAGGGTTGGAGACTGGTGCATCATACAAATTCCTTATGTTATAATGTCTTAAAAGCTAAATGCTTTCCTAACTGCCACTTTCTATAGGCAAGCCTTGGATCATCTCCTTCATATACTTGGAGAAGCATATGGGAAAACAGGTATGTGTTGCTTAATGGTCTCCGATACAAGGTGGGTAGTGGAGCTAGTATTAAAGCTTGGTATGATTCCTGGTTTTCGATCCCCTAGTCATTTAAAGTTGTATCACCCAATACTAGTTTTGATTTGGAGGAAACTGTTGATACACTTCTAAACCTGTCACAACACTCTTGGAATGTTGATGCTTTGGAGAGTCGTTTTCTTCCCTATGAAGTGGAGATAATTTCTCAAATTCCCTTAAGTTAGCATCTACTGCATGATCACTTGATCTGGAATTATACATCGAATGGTCACTACCTTACCCATAGTGTTTATCAAATGGCTTTGTCTGCCGTCAGTAGAGGATCGAATTCATCAGCTGCTTCATCGGCTCGAGGTAGTGGTCTAGGTCCAGTAAATCATAAGGTTTGGAAGGCTATATGGCCACTGCCAACTCCTCATAAGATACAAGTATTTGCTTGGAGACTATGCCATGATGCCCTTCCATGTCAAACAAAGCTAGTTCGGCATGGTATAAACATTTCCATAGCTTGTGAAGTATGCAATTCAGTAGAGGAGGATCTGAATCATGTATTTTTTCGGTGTCCAGGAGAATGTACTGTGTGGGAAGCTGTTTTTGAGAATCAATTTCAGTTAGAGGAGTGTGCCCAATTTGGTGTGAGAGAACGACTATTTACTGTGTTGACATCCTGGGAGGAAGAAAAGCTAGTTTTGTGGTTTGTCACTGCATGGCTTATATGAACTAATCGAAATTCTATTATTTTAGGTAAACCCGGTAAGGACCCCCATGACATTGCTCCGGCAGCGTTTGAATTGTTGGAAGAGTATAACTCTCTTCTTGGCTCTGCTGGTTTCGATCCCGATAGGTGTACACGTGCTGATGCAAATATAGTTCGGTGGTTGCCACCCAGTCATGGCTGCGTAAACCTCAATATAGACGATGCCATATTCAGTCGTGAAATGGCAGCGGGTGGAGGAGTAATCTTGTGAGATAAGGCTGCCACTTTCCTTGCGGCTTTAACAACTCGATTTCCCATGGTTTCTGACCCATTCCGGGCAGAATTACTGACGACGACGGAAGGATTATGATTTTCAACTCAATTAGGCTTCACGAAGATTGAAGTTCAATCAGATAGTTTGTGAATGATCTAGGCAATGCGAAATTCTACTGACCTCTTGTCGCATTGGGCAGTGCTTGTACATGGCATTAGAGTGTTGTCTTCTACTTTTCAGTTATGTTCCTTTATTTTTATTCCAAGAGTAAGTACTGGGGCAACTCATATACTTCCCCAGTATGCTGTTTGTTGAATAATTATGCCTTGAATTAGTGGTGGACCAAAAATTGTCTAAAGTTGAGTCCAGTTCTTGCATAATTTGTGGCTTTTGTTTGTGGGTCAAAAGCATCTTCTACTTTAGGCCATGGTGGAAGACAAAGTGGAAGACAAAGTTCACTTTTGTATAATTGGAGAACAAAATGATGAGCAACAAAATGATGAACATTCATTGTTGTTTGTCCTTTGGAAATTTTGTGAGCCTATAAAAAGCATTCTAATTTGAAGCATTCCATCATCAAGTAATATCAAGAATCATCAAGTGAAAGAGAAGTTAAGAGAGAAATTTGTGAGATTGTGTGTATTGACTAAAGCCAATTTTGTAAACACTCTTTGTATATTTTCTCACTATAGTGAAATTTGCCTGCTGGCCTCTACCCGTGGACGTAAGCTTTAAGCCGAACCACGTAAATTTGTTGTCTCCATATTTATCTTACTTTATTGTTTTGTGATTATTACTCGATCAAATTACGATCTTGTCACGATCCATTTCTAATCAGAGCTTACAGGTGGTAAATTTCTGTCTGTTTTTCTGCGAGTTTACTGTTCACGTGAATAATAAATTTCGTGAATAGTAAAATTTTGTTCAGGATCATTTTGTTCGATCCAGATGTCAACAATGAAGTTTGATATTGAGCAGTTTGATGGAAACAGCAGTTTCAGTCTATGGCAAGTTCGTATGTTAGCCATTCTAACCCAAAATGGCTTGAAGAAAGCACTACTGGGGAAAGCCAAGATGCCTACCGGCATGAGTGATGAAGATTGGGATGACCTGGATGACAAGGCTCTATCCGCAATCCAACTGAGTCTTTCAAATGATGTCTTACAACAAGTTCTGTCAAAGAAGACTTCTGCAGACTTATGGGCCAAGCTAGAGGAGTTGTACTTGACTAAATCCTTGGCCAACAGGTTGGTTTTGAAGCAACGCCTTTATGGTCTCCACATGACGGAAGGTTCCTCTCTCAAGTCCCATATCAGTGAGTTTATCTCAATTATTAATGATTTGAAAAATCTTGAAGTTATTATTGGGTCTGAAGATCAAGCTCTCTTATTATTATGTTCATTACCACTCTCATATAAAAATTTTAGAGACACTATAATTTATGGTAGGGAAGAATTAAATTTTGATGATGTAATGTTTTCCCTTATGAGTAAGAAGAAATTAGATAATGAACTTTTGTCTAGTAAGTCTGATGATCAGGGCTCTAGTCTTGTTGCAAGAGGCAGATCCAATGACAGAGGCTTTGATGGTGGCAAGAATAGAAGAAGATCAAAGTCAATATGAAAGTACAAAAATTTGACTTGTAATTATTGCAAGAAGAAGGGACACATCGTAGCGGAATGCTACAAGCTGCAGAACAAAAAGAAGAATGAATGGCAAAATGACAAGGGCAAGCAGAAGGAAGAAACAGCTGATGCGGATGTAGCAGAAGAAAAAGGTGATGATGTTCTATTTGCAATCAACAAGTCCAGATCCAATAACGAGTGGATTCTTGATTCTGGATGTTCTTATCATATGTGCCCCAACAGAGATTGGTTCTCTACATATGATTCTGTTGAAGGTGGAATTGTGCTAATGGGCAATAATGCCATTTGCAAAACTGTTGGTGTAGGCACAGTAAAAATCAAGATGCATGATGGAGTTGTCAGGACATTGACTGATGTCAGACATGTACCTGATTTGAAGAAAAATCTTATTTCTTTGGGCATTCTGGATGCCAATGGCTGCAAAACTGTGATTGAGTCTGGGAACATAAAAATTTCCCGTGGTGCTCTTGTTCTCATGAAAGGAAAGAAGTCTGGCAGTCTATACACCTTATTGGGTTCAATAGTTACAGGCTCTACAGCAGTTTCCTCATCCATGTCAGATTCAGACTCTACCAAGTTGTAGCATATGCGTCTAGGGCATATGAGTGAGCAGGGATTAGCTGTACTTAGTAAAAGAGGTCTTCTGCGTGAAAAAAAGATTGGGAAGCTGGATTTTTGTGAGCATTGTGTCTTTGGAAAGCAGAAAAGAGTCAGCTTCATCACTGCAATTCACAAAACCAAAGGTACTCTTGATTACATTCATTCTGATCTATGGCGGCCTTCTCGTGAAATTTCCAAAAGAGGAGCCAGATACTTGCTAACGATTATTGATGATTTTTCTAGAAAAACTTGGGTCTATTTTCTCAGGCACAAGAATGAGGTATTTGGCATTTTCAAGCAATGGAAGACCTTATTGGAGAAGCAGACCGGGAAGCTAGTCAAGAGACTCAGAACAGATAATGGTCTTGAGTTTTGTGATTCAGAGTTTAATCAATTCTGCAAAGATGAAGGCATTGTCAGACATCGGACGGTGAGAAAGACACCACAGCAGAATGGTGTCGCAGAGAGGATGAATCGAACACTGTTAGAAAGAGCTCGATGTATGCTTTCTAACGCAGGTCTTAGCAAGGAATTTTGGGCAGAAGCAGTCAATTTGGCATGTCATTTGGTGAACCGCTCTCCTCACAGATCACTTGAACATAAGACACCTGAAGAGGTTTGGTCAGGTAGCCCTCCTGATTACTCTAACTTAAGAATATTTGGTTGCCCTGCATATGCTCATGTGAATGAAGGAAAATTGGAGCCTAGGGCGAAGAAATGTATTTTTCTTGGTTATGCTTCTGGTGTTAAGGGTTTTCGCTTATGGTGTCATGATACTCATAAGTTTATGATTAGCAGAGATGTTACTTTTGATGACTCTGCTATGCTTCACCCTAGAAAAGAATTGCCTGTTCAGTGTGATGCAGGAAAGAAGAATGCACAAGAGAAGGTGGAGCTTGAGGTTGATACCTCATCATCTGCAAATCCTAATCCTATTCAGCCAGGAAGTTCGTCTCCAAGTGGAGAGACACACCATGAAGCTGAGCATTACACTCTAGCTGGTGGAAGACAAAGGAGACAGATAAAACCACCCCAACGGTATGGTTTTGAAGATATGTTGGCTTATGCATTAAATGTTGCAGAAACCATTGATGTCGCCGATCCAACCTCATACTCTGAGGCCATCAGCTCATCTGATTCAGAGAAATGGCTCATTGCGATGCATAGATGGAATCTCTAAAGAAAAATGACACCTGGAAATTGGTCGAACCACCTAATGGTAAGAAAATTATCGGGTGTAAATGGATATTTAAGAAGAAGGAAGGAGTCACTGGTGTTGAAGACACCAAGGATAAGGCACGATTAGTAGCGAAAGGCTACAGCCAGGTGGAGGGAGTTGATTTTAATGATGTTTTCTCTCTAGTTGTTAGACATACTTCTATTCGTGTCTTACTTGCTCTAGTTGCAATGCATAATTTGGAGTTGGAGCAACTTGATGTGGAAACAGCCTTTCTTCATGGTGATCTTGATGACCAAATCTATATACAGCAACCAGAAGGTTTTGAAGTTGAAGGCAAGGAAGATCATGTTTGTCTTCTAAAGAAATCCTTGTATGAACTCAAGCAGTCTCCACGCCTGTGGTATCGAAGGTTTGACTCTTTTATGCTGAGTATTGGATTTTCTAGATGCAAGTATGATAGTTGTGTCTACTATCAAAGACTTGATGATGGTGCTTTCATATATTTGTTGCTATATGTTGATGACATGTTGATTGCAGCAAAGAACATATATGAAATTAATAGATTGAAATCTCAGCTAAATGATGAATTTGAGATGAAAGACCTAGGTGCAGCAAAGAAAATTTTGGGAATGGAGATCAACAGAGACAGAGGTGCAGGTAAATTATTTCTGTCACAACAGAAATATATTGAGAAAGTCCTGAAACGTTTTGGTATGCATGATGCTAAACCTGTGAGTACTCCTTTAGCTTCTCACTTTAGATTATCAGCATCCATGTCACCATAGTCAGAAGAAGAGATAATGAATATGTCTAGAGTTCCTTATTCTAGTGCAGTGGGAAGTATTATGTATGCAATGGTTTGCACTCGACTAGATATCTTACATGCTGTCAGTGTAGTTAGTAGACATTTGTCCTGTCCAGGAAAGACTCATTGGCAAGCTGTCAAGTGGATTTTGAGATATTTGAAGGGTACTTCTACTGCTTGTTTGGAATTCGGTAAAACTTCTGACAATCTAGCTGGATATGTGGATTCAGATTTTGCATGTGATTTGGACAGGAGAAGATCAATTACAGGTTATGTATTTACTATTGGGACTTGTGCAGTCAGTTGGAAAGCTACCTTGCAGCCGACAGTTGCATTGTCTACTACAGAGGTAGAATTTATGGCTGTTACAGAAGCTGCCAAAGAAGCCATTTGGTTAAGAGGTATACTTAATGAACTCAGTTTGGAAACAAATAAAACTGTAGTTTATTGTGACAGTCAGAGTGCTATACATTTGACGAAGGATCAGATGCATAATGAGAGAACTAAACACATTGATGTGAAGTATCACTTTATTCGGGATATTGTGGCTCAAGGTAATGTTATTGTAAGAAAGATTGGCACTCTGAATAATCCAGCTGATATGCTGACAAAATCTCTTCCCATTACCAAGTTCACACACTGCATGGACTTGGTTGGTGTTGCACAGCATTTGATTTAGACCCTTCGGGGTTGTTTGGCAGAGGTTGAAGCTTTTATTTTCACTATTGTCAAATTCAAGTCAAGGTGGAGATTTGTTGAATAATTATGCCTTGAATTAGTGGTGGACCAAAAATTGTCTAAAGTTGAGTCCACTTCTTGCATAATTTGTGGCTTTTGTTTGTGGGTCAAAAGCATCTTCTACTTTAGGCCATGGTGGAAGACAAAGTTCACTTTGGTATAATTGGAGAACAAAATGATGAGCATTCATTGTTGTTTGTCCTTTGGAACTTTTGTGAGCCTATAAAAGGCATTCCAATTTGAAGCATTCCATCATCAAGTAATATCAAGAATCATCAAGTGAAAGAGAAGTTAAGAGAGAAATTTGTGAGATTGTGTGTATTGGCTAAAGCCAATTTTGTAAACACTCTTTGTATATTTTCTCACTATAGTGAAATTTTCCTGCTGGCCTCTGCCCGTGGACGTAGGCTTTAAGCCGAACCACGTAAATTTGTTGTCTCCATATTTATCTTACTTTATTGTTTTGTGATTATTACTCGATCAAATTACGATCTTGTCATGATCCATTTCTAACAAACTGGTATCAGAGCTTGCAGGTGGTAAATTTCTGTCTGTTTTTCTGCGAGTTTACTGTTCACGTGAATAGTAAATTTCGTGAATAGTAAAATTTTGTTCAGGATCATTTTTTTCGATCGAGATGTCAACAATGAAGTTTGATATTGAGAAGTTTGATGGAAACAGCAGTTTTAGTCTATGGCAAGTTCGTATGTTAGCCATTCTAACCCAAAATGGCTTGAAGAAAGCACTACTGGGGAAAGCCTAGATGCCTACCGGCATGAGTGATGAAGATTGGGATGACCTAGATGACAAGGCTCTATCCGCAATCCAACTGAGTCTTTCAAATGATGTCTTACAACAAGTTCTGTCAGAGAAGACTTCTGCAGACTTATGGGCCAAGCTAGAGGAGTTGTACTTAACTAAATCATTGGCCAATAGGTTGGTTTTGAAGCAACGCCTTTATGGTCTCCACATGACGGAAGGTTCCTCTCTCAAGTCCCATATCAGTGAGTTTATCTCAATTATTAATGATTTGAAAAATCTTGAAGTTATTATTGGGTCTGAAGATCAAGCTCTCTTATTATTATGTTCATTACCACTCTCATATAAAAATTTTAGAGACACTATAATTTATGGTAGGGAAGAATTAAATTTTGATGATGTAATATCTTCCTTTATGAGTAAGAAGAAATTAGATAATGAACTTTTGTCTAGTAAGTCTAATGATCAGGGCTCTAGTCTTGTTGCAAGAGGCAGATCCAATGACAGAGGCTTTGATGGTGGCAAGAATAGAAGAAGATCAAAGTCAAGAGGAAAGCACAAAAATTTGACTTGCAATTATTGCAAGAAGAAGGGACACATCGTAGCGGAATGCTACAAGCTGCAGAACAAAAAGAAGAATGAATGGCAAAATGACAAGGGCAAACAGAAGGAAGAAACAACTGATGCTGATGTAGCAGAAGAAACAGCTGGTACTCCTTCCCAGTTCCTTATTTCTCAACTATCTTTAGACTCTCAGTTTGATTAATATATTTATTTTTCCTCTTAAAAAAATTGAAAGGGACCTGATCAGAAATTGATAAAATAAAAAATAGAAATAACAGAGACGTGGAAATGTTTCTCTCCACTTGTTGGGACTGATTCATTCAAAATAGATCGGACTGCTATTTTAGCTTGAACCCGACCGGTAACGATTATTTCTAATTGGCAAATTCACTGGTCACAGAGGCGATATTTAAGAATTAATTAAAATATATTAAATCAGTAAATTTAAATGGTTTAAGTAAAAATTACTTAAATTTACTGATTTAAGAACATACTAAAATCAGTTTCTAAACATCGCCAGAAAAAACCAAGTTTCAGGATCCACCGGTCATGCGCTCATCATCATCCCAGGTTATCTCCATTGATTTGGACCTATTGTGGATTTTAGTCTCAAATGTCTTGAGAGTTTGAGAACAAGATCCAACAACTATTTCAATTGCTAAACGTATTATTAAAAAACGATGATGGTTGGGCCATGATGGGTTGTTTTATAGTTGACACTGAGACTTGTCTCTATTTGAGAATTAAAAAATTGATGTCAAGATTATAATGAGATTTAATAACACCATAATGAACTCGGATTTGGATTATCTTCATTTAATGACGTGACATTTAATCTTACCATAAACTTGATTTTTTTTCAATTCTCAAATAATGAGTATCCAAATCATTAACATTGTATTGCTTCTACTATTGTTAATTATGCTTTTTATGTTCATTCTCATAATTAAATAACGTAAATTGGAGTACAGAGCTAAAACAAGAGTTTGTAGGACACGTGTAAGATTATATTTATAGATTTTATGAATTAGGTATTATGTAAAACCATTTGATCTATGACTTTATAAATATTTATGGTAGTTACACGGTATTTTTAATTTCATGATAATCATCTTAATTAGTACAGCTGCAAAAAAACAACTATCGGTCATTTAATCAATTGTTTAATTATACCAAACATGCATTATGATCTCAGACAGTTTTGATTTTTGATCAATTAGTTTGTTGTCAAACAGTCAGATACAATGCTAGTAAAAAATAAGCCTAAATTTGAAAATTCAATCACAAATTAGTTTTTAAAAGTCTAAACATACAAGACTTATATGAATAATGTATAGGTTTTCTTGTGAGCAACTGAACTCTAAAAACACCATGATACCCATTCAACATTTTTATATATGGAGTAACAACTAAAATTAAGATCTTATCTGGAGAACTGTTCGATTTGTCATTAAAAAAAAAAAAAAAAAAAGTTAACTTTGATGCCCATATTTGCTAAGAGCATGGCTACTTAATACTTCTTTTGACATCCATTTTTAACACCAAAAATAGATTAATCAAAAGTCATTTTTAGTTCGCAACAATGTTATTTTTGACTTGCTACAGTGATTTTCAGGTATAAAATAATCAATTACTAATAAAAAAAATTGATGTGATTCAAAATTACTAATGCACTGTTTTGACTATAAAAAAAATGTCAATTTCAAGTGTTAGTATCAGTGTTTTCAGAGGTGAAGGCGTTGGGCGAGACGTTTTGCCTTAATGAAGCGAAGCGTAAACCTTTTGAAACGTTGGGGCGTTTTGAATCAAATAATATTAATTAAATTATAAAAATACAAAAAAAATTAAAATAATATAAATAAATTAATTATCAATAAACTTTACTAACTTAAGACCTATGAATAAATATATATCAAAATATTTCACAAACATACGTTAACATTACAAACACAATATTAAGTGGTTGTTGTTTACACACTTACAATAATATAACAAATTCACATACATCTCATCTTTCATCAATAAATCATAAATCACACTCCAAAAACCAAATTCTAATTTTCAAATTGACCAATCTATTCATCACTAGACACAAACACGTTCCAAATTCCAACAAATATAAAAATAACACAATGTTAAATTTCAAATGTTTATTGTTTAGTGTTTACATACTTATATTGGTATAACAAATTCACATACATAAATCTATTAAAAGCAACAAATTAGATAGCATACATAATGTAATCCTAATGATGTTATAAAATGATATTATTGAAATACAGAGTAGATAATATGGAGCCTATTTAATGAATTTGCTCATCAGTCGAAACAAAGGAGGAAAAAAAAAGACTTTGAAGTGATTGTGACAGACCCTTCCATCACGCGTGCGTTATCATCATTGAAAAATAATCAATTACTAATAACAAAATTTGATATGATTCAAAATTACTAATGCACTGTTTTGACTATAGAAAAAGATGTCAATTTCAAGTGTTAATATCATTGTTTTTAGAGGTGAAGGCATTGGGCGAGACATTTTGCCTTAATGAAGCGAGACGTAAGCCTTTTGAAACATTGGGTCGTTTTGAATCAAATAATATTAATTAAATTATAAAAATACAAAAAAAAATTTGAAATAATATAAATAAATTAATTATCAATAAACTTTACTAACTTAAGACCTATGAATAAATATTTATCAAAATATTTCACAAACACACATTAATATCACAAACACAATGTTAAGTGGTTGTTGTTTACACACTTACAATAACATAACAAATTCACATGCATCTCATCTTTCATCAATAAATCATAAATCACACTCCAAAAACCAAATTCTAATTTTTAAATTGACCAATCTATTCATCACAAGACACAAACACGTTCTAAATTCCAACAAATATAAAAATAACACAATGTTAAGTGTCAAATGTTTACTGTTTAGTGTTTACACACTTATATTGGTATAACAAATTCACATACATAAATCTATTAACAGCAACAAATTAGATAGCATAGATAATGTAAACCTAATGATGTTATAAAATGATATTAGTGAAATGCATAGTAGATAATATGGAGCCTATTTAATGAATTTGCTAATCAGTGGAAACAAAGGAGGGAAAAAAAGGAAGAAAAAAAAAGACTTTGAAATGATTGTGACAGACCCTTCCATCACACATGCATTATCATCATTGCTCCACCGACAAATGCACCAGCCATGAATCGAACCAAGGTCTGTACTTTGGTAGCGTACTATTCTACCACTAAACCACTGGTGCTTGTTAGTTAGTATGTTACTAACAAACATATATATAAAAGGTCTCATTTTTTGTTGCATTGGACGTCCGCCCAGACGCCTGGGGCGTAAAAAACGTACGCCCAGACCCGAAAAAACGCACGCCCAGCGACACTTTCGTCCCAACTTTCACACCTCGGGCCATTTTAGCCCCGTTTCGCCTCTGGGGCGCGACCAGACTCCGTTTTTTAAAACACTGGCTAGTATATCATTACACGTTAGGTTATGATGACTGCTTCCTCCAAAAAAAGGAAAAGAGAGAGAAGGAAAAGTTATAGTACATCTACATCTACTTACATGTAGTTTAGCAGTATGTAAAGTGTTATTACAAGCATCTCTCTTGTATTTTCGCACATGGTAAATATCTCCTTGTAGTTTTCTTCCTTTAGACATCGATTATACATCCGTTAGTCTCTGTTATCAACGTGAACAAAATGACTAAAGTCATGCGTCAGATTTCTTGAAATTGCCTAGACTAACCTTAGTTACAAACCCATTAATTAATCTCATGTTTATCTCATCTGCCTCTCTAAAACCACAACTCTCTCTGCAAAAATTTCTTAACAACCTAACATCTCCAATCAGTAATCACAACATCTGGTCTCACACCAGTTAGTTATTAGTTAGGCATTATCTTCATTTCTTGAATCATTCCCAAATCAAACCATTCTCTCTATCTTCTTTGTACTTGATAAGAACCAAAGATTTGTTTGCAACTGATATAAGGGAAAATTCTCTCTTCAATGACATAGCGATATGTGGCAACCTCCAGAGGAAAAAATGTAACTTCGTAGCTAAGAAAAACCAACCAATCAAACATCGACAACTCACAAGGGGCATAATAGTAAATTTAAACAAGACATCCTAATATTATCATAACACTCAGGTTCGTAGCCGACTCTAAAAGGATCACATTCTTTTCACAGCACTCAAGTAATCAATTCTTTTCCTAATCAGGCTCTACTCCAACACGCTATATAAAGGGGCTTCCACACTAATAAAGTATATACATTCACATATAATTCACAAGCTTTCGATTTACTTCTCTCCCTATTCACCAAATCCCTAAACTAACTTAGGCATCAGAGAGTCTCACGGGGGGTGACCTTCGACCCTCTGATGACTGTTAGGTTTTCCCCTTGTCTCATGTGTGCAAGTTCCACTCCTCAGGAAATCCTCGAAGCTCCCCTCCCTCGGCATTTCTGAATGCCAGTCATGAAGGTATACGGTGGTATCACGGACCTGGTAGATCACCTTCAACACTACAAGACCACCATGATATTGTACTTCCATCTTGATGTTGTTATGTACAAAGCCTTTCCTTTAACCTTAGACAATATGACTAACACCTGGTATAACCACCTAAAGCCTGGTAGTATCAGCTCCTTTAAAGATCTAAGCTGTGTTTTTTTAGCACACTTCCTAAGTTGCAAGGGACTTCGAAAGACCTCCTAGAGTCTCTTCAGAATTATTTAGTGCAAATGAGAGAAGCTCCAAGAATATATCTAATGTTTCAACATTGTTGCTTGGGAAATTTTGGATCTTGACCCGACCGTCCGTACCTTAACCTTCTAGAATGAGCCTAAGTGTAACGACCCATCCCGGATTGGCCACCTCCGAGACAGTGTCATCACATTTTGAAAATCTCAACACGACACATGTATGCAACAATAAAAATAACACCAATAGAAGTTTTTACATCAATCCTCAACCCTCAACAAGGGAGATACATCATTCTGATCTTGACTTAAACATTATATACAACGTAGAATGCATGAATATTTACAAATAAATTTTTTATTTTATTTTCTCATTAGTCTGAGGATGTGGACATATACGTGGCTTACATATAATGATTTCATTTGAACCTCAACCCACCAAACTATTTGTCCTGCCTGCTACCTGAAATCATTGTACAATGAGGGATGAGCTTTACAAGCTCAGTGAATTAAATTTACTAGAAATATTCAATTTGTATAAATAGTCTTTCAATTTTAATCATTTATATCTCATGTAAGTTGATAATAGTATTCTACTATCACTACACATATCATAAGTCTCATTCTATATCAATCTCTTCTTCTTATATATTGGTTCACTTTAAGACCATCAATTATCTTATAATTATCTCGTAATGAGGTTCACAGCATAAAGTCTATCGTTTAAATGGTTTTTATCATATCATACTTCTAGGTTTCTTTCTCGCCATAACTGTCTCTCTGTGAGACTCATTCATCTATAAATAAATTCACAATAACAAACAACACTTCAACATTTCAGCAATGCAATCAATATTTAAAGCAGATGTAATGCATGGATTATTATTAGGGAACATCTTCTCACATGTCGACATGTTTTTATCTTAGACTGGCCCCCTCCTGGTTCTTTTATTTCCAGCGTATACCGGCTGTCACGATATTTATTTCCAGCATATACCGGCTGTCACAATTTTCATTTATTTCCAGTATAAACCGGATGTCACGGTTTTCCTTTATTTCCAACATATACCGACTGTCACTGTTTTTCAATTAGACCGGCCCCTTCCCGGTTCTTTTATTTCATGCATATGCATATGAACAATAACATAAAAACAAATATGAATTCAAATATTTAAATTGGCTATCCTGATTATTCTCAAATTATTATTGAAAGAAATTCCACTAAATTACTCTCATCATAAATCATATCAAATCATTCATCATAACTTGTCAAGATCCACTAAATTTCATCTCATAATTCGTATCAAAACATCAACCATAGCTCATCAAGAATTTCACTTATCACTTTTATTATTAAATCAACTTATTATTCAAAAAATATTATTTCTTACATAATAATTTTCTATATGTCCAAAATTCTTATCATACCTATCAATCAATTTTTCATCTACCACCAAAGTCTAAGCTAATAATTTATTTTAATATTATTACTAGATATTTCATTTTTATCTAGATTACTTAAAGTAAATCTAACTCACCACGTAGCACTTAGAGCTACCCGTGGATCACCTCTTTGCCTTTCTTACTCATCTCAGCAATTTCCCTCGGTTGCTGATCGTCAACACTTGACATAATATTTATTTTAAATCTCTAACTTATTCTTCAATTCTTCATAATTTACACCCTTTGAAAATTCTCACTTTGAATTCCGGGAAATTCCATGTATGCTAAATTTCAAAAATAAACTTCACGTTATTCCCTAATGTTTTTCTTAGAGCATCCCGTGGTTCTATATAAAATTATCCTGTAAACTCCTTCAAAATTTTGCTCTTTCAACCTTTCTTTTGGTCCCCAAGTCTTTAAAGAAATAAAGTAGTTTGAATTGTAAAATGAAAAAACCAAACAGGATTTGGTAAGAAATAAATAAAAGAAAAACACTTAAACTATTATGTATATGTATATGTATATATGTATATGTATATGTATATATGTATATGTATATGTATATATATGTATATGTATATGTATATATATGTATATATATATATATATACATATATATATATATATATATATATATATATACATATATATATATATATATATATATATATGCAAACTTGTGTAAGGCGGCTCAGCATTTGCCTCAAACTGCTGCCACGATTTTGTGAGGTGGCTCACATGCAAGGCTTCCTTTTAACTTGGCAGCAGGTGGCAACACTTGCTGCCACATGTTTTTGGTTTTCTTTTTCTTTTTCCTTTTCTCTTACTTTTACTTTTCTTTTCTCCTTTTCTTTTTCTTTTCCTTTTTTTCTTCAACTTCACATTGAAATGAATTTTTTTTGTTTTGTTTTGTTTTTTTCTATTTTCTTTGTAACTATGCCCCACGCGTTAAGTTTTATTTTTTTAGAATTGTTTTATTCAAATAATAAACCTTTCACATATATTTTATTTTAATTCCATGTCATTTTTATTAAACTATTTATTTACCCTTACTTTACGAATACGGGTATTACACTAAGTCAGGGACTTTCGGCGACAAATTGACCAAGCACCTTCCCCAAGATATGAACGACATCCTCGCCTGGGCTGAGGAGTACATGATTGCCGAAGTCAATCAGGATTTTCAGAGAAAAAGATAAGGAGGAACAAAGAAGAGAAAAAATAAAACAGTGACCAAAGGGATAATTCGACTAAAAGGCCTCACTAGGAGAACAGAATAAAGACCCGAGCCTTGAGCAGTTTGACCATGATCGTCGAAGTCCTAGGAAAAATCCTTAGCCAAATCAGAAGAAACATGATCAAAGTAACCAAAGACACGACACAGTGGTCACAAGGACTATCAAGACAATCTTTTAGAGGTCCAACAATGGCAGAAAAATCTAGTAAGGAAAGAAAATCATATGCCCGATCAGTGGTATCGGTTAATGAACCTTACATACGTGTCAAAATAGCCCCGGTAATATCCTTTACATATGACGACTTAGAGGGAATCCAAACTCCACATGATGATGCCTTAGTCATCACTCTCCTTATCTCCAATTACAACGTCGAAAGGGTCCTAATAGATAATGGGAGCTCGACCGACATCTTGTATTACGAAGCCTTCCAGAAAATGAAGCTGAAGGATGATCAACTCAAATCGATATCTTCTCCATTGTATGGCTTATCCAAAACTCCAATGTTCATTGAAGGAAACATATCCTTCCCTGTCACTGCTGGAATAGCCCCACAGCTTACCACTATAATGACTATGTTCTTGGTGGTCAAGCATCATTCCTATTATAATATAATTCTCAGCAAGCTAACACTAAATGAGATGAGGGTAGTCGTCTCCACCTACCACTTAAAAATGAAATTTCCTATAGAATAAGGAGTATGGGAAGTTAAAGGAAACCAACAAGCCTTCTCGTCTTGTTACTTGAGCTCCATCAAAGGAAATAAGAAAGTTGAAGCTTTGCACCTAGAAATAGAACATTTTCGAGATGATATCAAGGCCCCATGAGGTAAGCCTATGGAAAAACTAATTGTCATCCCATTGACTGAGGGAGACTCCAAGACCATTCAGATTGGATCCAACCTCTCCAAAGATCTCAAGGAATCATTGGCCTCTTTTCTCTGAAGAAATCATGACTTGTTCGCATGGTCAGCCTCTAATATGCTCGGAATTGATCCCAACATTATCATCCACTGACTGGATGTACATTCAAACCATAAACCAGTGATCCAAAAGAAAAGGACTTTTGCTCTAGAAAGACAAAATGCCATCAAAGAAGAGGTAGATAAGCTCCTCACAGCTGATTTCATCTAAGAAACCGATTACTTATAATAGGTCGCCAATGTAGTAATGGTAAAAAAAACCAATGGAAAGTGGAGAATTTGAATTGACTTCACAGATCTAATCAAAGCTTGTTCGAAAGACAGTTTTCCTCTCCCACGGATAGATCAGTTGGTTGACACCACCTCCGAACATGAACTGCTCAGCTTCATGGATGCCTATTCAGGATATAATCAAATCCTGATGCATGAGACTGATCAGCCAAAGACCATCTTCTTCACCGACTTGGGTATATACTGTTACAAGGTAATTCCCTTCGGACTCAAAAATGTTGGGGCCACCTATTAGAGATTGCTCAACAAAATCTTTGAAGAGTAGATTGGGAGAAATATGGAAGTCTACATGGACAATGCATCAGTTAAGAGCATCAACACCAAGAACCATGAGGTCAACCTAGAAGAAGCCTTTGGAATACTCCGCAAACACCAGATGAGGCTCAATCCAACCAAATGCACCTTCAGAGTCACTGTCGAAAAATTGCTAGGCTTCATAGTCATACAACGAGGGATTGAGGAAAATCCTAAAAAGATAAAAGCAATCGTAGAAATGACCCTGCCTCGGAGTATTAAGAAAGTAAAGAGGTTAACTTGGTGTATAGCGGTATTTAGTCGTTTAATGCCCAAGTCTACGAAAAGTTGCCTCCCGTTCTTCAAAGCCATTAGGAAAGCTAAAGACTTCGCCTGGACTGAGGATTTCCAGAAACTGCTGACTAAGCCTATCATTTGGGACGAACTATTTCTTTACATCTCTGCAGGCCTAGATGTAGTGGCCTCTATTTTAATTCGAGAGGATACTAGGGTTCAAAAACCCATATATTATGTCAGTAGAGTTTTATGTGACACCGAAACACAGTATCTCCCCATCAAGAAAATGGCGCATGCCCTCTTGATCACAACCCGAAAACTCCAACCATATTTTCAAGCTCACACCATCATCCTCTTAACTGATCACCCGCTAAGGAATATACTCTAAAATCCAAAAAATTTCGGGAGAATGGTCAAGTTGTTCATTGAACTTAGAGAATTCGATATCCGGTATAAACCTCGAGCCACCATCAAAACTAATTCCTTAGCATATTTTATAGTAGAATTAACATTCCCCATCATTCCAGTTAAAGTGCAAGCACCTGAAAAAACTGAACAGACTTCGAGCTGGATACTATAAGTGGATGGATCCTCTAATAGCGCCGGTAGTGGAGCCAGACTCATCCTCAGTCGCACTGAAAGATTCATAGTAGAATATGCCTTGAGGTTCAAATTCAAAGCCTCAAATAACGAAGTTGGGTATGAAGCACTACTCGCTAAGACCTTAGGAGCCGAAGCTCACAATGGCTCTAGTCGGTAGTAAATTAGATGACTAACGAGTATGAGGCTAGGAGCACAAAAATCTCTAAGTACCTTGAAAAGGCCCGTAAACTCGTAGCAACCATCAACAAATTCCAGATTACCTAAGTCCCTCAAGCAGAGAACACTAAGGCAAGCGCCCTGGCTCGACTTGCCTCTTCCAAGAAAACTGATCTCACGTAGGTGGTCTATTTAGAAAGTCTCACCACCATAAGAATCGATGAGGTGCCCATCTTACTAGTGACCAAAGAACAAATATGGATGGATCCAATTCTCCGGTACCTCAAGGATGGTAAACTCCCAGATATAAAAGGTGAAGCTAAGAAAGTTATCTCCCTCGCCTCTCGATACACCATCATCGATGGAGAATTGTACAAGAACGGGTTCACTACTCCCTATCTGAAGTGCCTTGGACCTACTAAAGCAAACTATGCCCTTTGAGAAGTTCATGAGGGTATATGCAGTAAGAACCTCGGAGGTCGAGCCTTGGCCTTGAAAATACTCCGCCACGGCTATTATTGGCCGAATATGCAATATAACGCCACAAAAATGGTGAAGAACTGCCAGAGTTTCCAGCATTATGCTTCCGTACGATGAAGACCAACCAATCTTCTAACTTCGATCACCAGCCCATTCCTCTTCGTCATGTGACGAATGGACATGCTTTGTCCTTTTCAAGGGGCTTTAGGATAGATAAAACACCTTATAGTGGAAATTGACTATTTTACCAAGTGGACAAAGGCTGAACCTCTCGCTAGCATCATCGAATACCAAGCCTAAAAAATTGTTTGGAAGTCAATAATGTGTCGATTTGGCATTCCACGAATACTTTTCATCGACAATGGTAAACAGTTAGACAACTCTCAGTTTAAGACCTTTTGTCAAGAACTCCAAATCGAATACCATTTTTCCTCGGTAGGTTACCACTAGGCTAACAGATAGGTTGAGGTAAAAAATAGGACCCTCCTATAAGGTATTAAGAAGAGACTCGATGATGCCGATAGACATTGGGTCAATCACTTTCCCAATGTCCTTTAGGCTTATTGAACCACCACATAGATACCTACTAGAGAAACTCCCTTCTTTTTGGCTTATGGCTTTAAGGCTGTCATTCCTCTCGAAATCGGAGCACCATCGCTACGAGTATAGAGCTTTGACGAAACTAGCAATGAGAGCCTTCAGAATGAACTCTGGTCTAATTGATAAAGCCAAAGATAAAGCTCAAATAAAACTCTCTTCCTATCAATAGAGGATATCAAAGCATTGCAACTCCCGAGTTCGAATGAGAACTTTTAGGCTTCATGACTTGGTGCTTCGAAAGAATGAAGTGTCTCACCCTCGAGAAACAGGAAAACTCCTCCTAAGCTAGGAAGGACCCTATCATATCATGAGAGTTTTCCAAGCCAGTACCTTTAAACTTGAAGACTTGAATGGGAAACGTATACCATGGATTTGGAACGCCGAGAATCTTAGTAAATTCTACCAATAATATTTCTCCAAGATTTTCCTTAAGTTTTTTCTTCAAGTTTTGTTTCTTCTATTTTCACCAAGCTACTTATGTAATATCAGAATATTTTTAATAAAAGTTTCACTATGTTTTATTTAGAATCTTTGAATTTCTCCTAAGCTAAGTCAAAATCCTAAAGTCCTTCTCCCTCAAACACTCTTGCTAAACTATAGAGATATATTAACACTAAACAAACTCAAGAGAAAAAAAAAAACCTTTTTTAATTTGATTAAAGTATGTTTTACATCGAAAAGGCACTAGTGGCCTCAAAATACATTAAAAAAAAACTAAAGGCCCTATACCTCAGCCTCATCTCCTACAACCTCCCTCTCCATGGTATTGGGAGCCCAAGTTTACACCTCCTCGTGCTCCCCATCAAAATGATCAACACTCTCCTTTGAAGACGAAAGATCGAGGAGAGAAAAGTCTGTCTCAAGAAAAAGCCTCTCAGCCTTCTGTTTAGCTTCCTTGAACCCTCGAGGTAATACCCCCAGAGGCCTTCTTCACTACCACTTTGAAGTCCTTGGACTCTTTGCAAGCAGCCATAGCTTCCTCCACAGCCACCTTCATAGTTGCCTCCTTTTCTTTTCTAAGCACCTCCACGTCAGCTGGGCAGTATCCTTCTTAAGTTTCACCTTCTCCAGCTCCTTTATCACTTCAGCCTTCGCCCTCTCCTTCTTGGCTAAGCTAACGTCCAAATTTCCTTTCTCTTCTAAACTTTGGAAAAAGGAATCATGTAGCTTTCTCACAAGGCCACAACTCTCATCAAGCTTCTTATGACATTCGGTCAACTGCCTATCAAGTTCAAGACAGCTCCGAGATAACATGCCAGAAGCAATAATTGACTGAAAAGGAAAAAAACCAAGTTAGAAATGCTCAGACTCAAGTAAAGCAAATTAAAAGAAGAAATGAGCTAATATCTTGGAAGTCAGGTCTTTTGCCTATGAAACAAAAGCCTTAATAGGCTTTGAACCCAACTATAGGAATCCTAAGGAGGAATACCTCATATCAGATGCTCCCGATCCATTTTGGCACTGGAGAAAACAGAATCATTAACCTTTAGCCCCCAGTTCAACCTAAGAACTGCAAGAGGATTGACTTAAAGATGAAGAGATAATGGAGGATGTATGGAGGATAATGGAATAGCTGGTGCCGCGAGCTTTGGCGTCGAAGGATGTGGTAGAAGACTTAAGCCCTTTACATCGATCGGAATAGGAGAAAGAGCTCGAGTCCACCTCTTAGGAGTAACCTTTTTCTTAGAAGGCTGACTAGTTACATCCCCTTCAGTAATTATTTTTCTCTTCTTCTTCACATTCTTCGCTTCCCTCCGAGCTTCCTTAGTAGTATCCATCTCTGTCAACAGATACAAGTATACATATAAATACGAACGCAAGTACAAGTATAAGTAGAAGGAAAAAAAAACAGATAAAGGAACAAGTTTTGGACTCGGATTATACCACTATTAAGATTCCCCATTGGACCCTCATAACAGAGTCTAAGCTTTGCTAGCTCCTCATTATTATACAAAATATCCACATTTATAGGAGCGTCTATCATGCTTGCCACTGTGTCTAACTCGTGCCTTAAAAGGTTTAATTTCCTGTTCAACCCTATGCGGTCTATGCTCCATTTCAATGGGACTCCTTCCATTTGGACTTAGAAAAATGTCTTCTTCCATTTTTTTTATAGAAGAGGGTTTCTTCTTCAACAACCCATTATTCGCCTTCGAGATAATCACCACCCAACCCCATTCTTGATGCTTGCTAACTATAAAAAGAGCCTTGAAGACATTAATATTCATCAACCCCTTAACCTTTGTGCAAACTTAGATGAACGCCATCAACAAGTGTACGAAATTCGGCACCAGCTGACACAAAGCTATTCCATAATACTCTAGGACACGGCAGAAAAAAAAAAAAAGGGTAGAGAGGGAATCTGAGCGTTGCCTTCAAGGTATGCTCATATACACATAGTTCATAAGGATTTTCCCCTCGAAGGTCATCAGAGGCTCATTCTCCTACCCCAACATTTCTAAGCCCAAACTCCTCAAGAATCCTATGTTCAAGCCTAAGGGCCCTAAGACTTTCTTTCTCTAAAACATTCGGCACGGTATTGGCCGCAAACACAAAGTTCTCCCTCTCATCTCCCAGCTTAGTGAAGACATGATTACTTTCTGAGGATGAGGTATCACCTCTTCCGTCGTAAAGCACGATGGAACGAGAATCAGCCAAGGCATCATCTACTTCATTCTCCAAGTCATCACTACTCCTACTTTTATAGTAGCTCTTACTCTCACTACTATCTCTACTAGAACTACTGCTACTACTATCCCTATTTCTATAATCACCACTACCATCTTTATAGCTACTAGTAGACATGATAAAGGAGCAAATGACTCATCAATTGAACGATTCGAGACCTGTTAATCACACGAATTATAACTGAAAGAAAAGAAGACAAGATTTACCCAGGTTCACCCAAGAATAGGGCTACGTCCTGCCAGAAGTTTCTTATTATCAACCTCACAAATCTCTCTGTTACAATGTATACTTAGTACATAAAGAGTATTTATATGCAACTTAAGACGTCCTAATTAGGGTCTAATTAAGATTCCATTATGATACAGAACTACGGCTCTTCATGGGCCCAAGCCCAAACTGCCAAGCAAAAAACCAAGCCCAACTCATGTACATGGCCCAAAAGTTTTGGGGGTGCTACCTCCTAACCCTTGCCTGCTCTCCTAGAAGCAGGACACCCGTGTTCGTCCCGGGTTCTACGATCTGGTCCCGGAAAGTATGCACCAACTCTAACACAGTTAATGATCCGAGAATAATGACTCCGAAGAACTCCAAAATTTCCAAATGCTCTATGGACTCTGAAGACTTCAAGCCTCGAGCTCTCAAAAAAACCTGAAGACTCTAAGCACTTTTAAAATTATCTCTTACTTGCAAATGAGTAAAGTGAGAGCAAAAGAAAGCTCTCACCCCCTTATAAAAGCATATTATCACAATAAACAAGAAAGTTTAAGTCACCACAGTTGTAACATCACGTCCTTTCACATAATCGAGGGCATGCACCATCATTTTGAAACTTGAGACAATGATCTATCACACCCTCATTAAAGACTTTCTAAAAAATTCTTTAATAGGATACAAAATCAAGGCTCTATCTCAGACAAATTAGAAATTCAAACCCACTCACTAGGCCCAAAATAATTACAAGCCATGGCCTTTTTTGATGAACTAAACAAACAAAAATGCATAGCTAAATTTATTTTTTTCAACATTTTAGAAGGACAAGTCCATTCTCCTCGAACTCCATCTCCAAACTTCGAGTAGTTTGACCGAGTGCCATCTCCTCGGTATCTATCTCCAAACTTCGAGTAGTTTGACTGAGTGTCATTTTTTTGGACTTCATCTCCAAACTCCGAGCAGATTGACTGACTGTCATCTCCTCAGACTCTATCTCCAAACTCCGAGTAGTTTGACTGAGTGTCATCTTATTAGATTCCATCTCCAAACTCCGAGTAGTTTGACTGAGTGTCATCTTATCAGATTCCATCTCTAAACTCTGAGTAGTTTGACTGAGTTTCATCTCCTCGAACTCTATCTCTAAAATTCGAGTAGTTTGATTGAGTGTCATCTCCTTGGACTCCATCTCCAAACTCCGAGTAGTTTGACTAAGTGACATCTCCTCTGACTCCATCTCCAAACTCCGAGCAGTTTGATTGAGTGTCATCTCTTTAGACTCCATCTCCAAACTCTGAACTGTTTGACTGAGTGTCATCTCCTCGGATTTTATTTCACCATAACTCCGAAGGGATTTGACCTGTCAAGTCTCCTCAAATTCTACAACTTATTACCTTTATAATAGCCATGTACTTCAAAATAACCTAGATCATGAGATATACTCCACACGACCTACTTTCTCAACTATGTCAGTGCACTTAAGGAAGTGGGGGGCATATGTTATAGGGGAAAATTCCCTCCCTAATGACATAGTGACACATAGCAACCTCTAGGGGAAAAACTGTAACTTCATAGCTTAGACAAAACCAACCAATCAAATGTCGGCACCTTGTAAGGGGTATAATAGTAAATTCACACAAGACACCCTAATATTATCACAACACTCACGTTCGTAGTCGACTCCAAAGGGATCACGTTCTTTTCATAATACTCAAGTAATCAATTCCTTTACTAATAAGACTTTACTCCAACACACTATATAAAGGGGCTCCCACAATCTTAAGGTACATACATTCACTCATTATTCACAAGCTTTCGAGTTACTTTGCTCTCCTTTTTCACCAAAGCCCTAAACTAACTTAGGCATCGGAAAGTCTCCTAGAGGCACCCCCCTCCGACCCTCCGGTGATTGCTAGGGTTTTCCCTTGTCTTGTGTGTGCAGGTTCCGCTCCTTGGTCGTTCGTACCCCCAACATATTTTCAACATTAATAGTAACATATATTTATAAAAAAGAAAGAGATTATGTTTCTTTTATTTTATTGTCATTTTATTTTTGTTTTGTTTTATTACTGATATTTATCACTATTTGTAATAGAAAATAAGGGTATAGTAGTAAATTCATCTTTCTCTATTAGCATCTGTTAGCCAAGTAAGCTTAAAATTTCTGATAGGGATTGCAATGTCGGATCAGAAAATACAATGGTGGTGCTTTCAATTATATTGTATCAAAAGAGAGGTGCAAATAAGTTACTCTATTTTTTTTCCGGCCAGATATAACTTACAAGTCAATTTAGGTTCCAAATTTTGCCACTATTAAAGTGCTACGCCAAGAACCAGCACAAAATTATCCCAAAGATGACCAACAAAACTTAATCAAGCAGTTCTAAGATAGAAAACAGAGAAGACCAGCAGCCCCAAACTCAATCAAAGAAGCTAAGAAGCTCCTTGAGAAAGAAAAAAACATTCTACCAGCTTCAAAATCTTCAAAATTAAATAGTATCAACCCTCTAGGCAAACTGCAAGATGTTTCAGAATTAAAAATAAGTGCAGCAGAGTATTAAATCCAAGCTGGAACTCAGATGTCCTGTTTACTCCATCTTTAGCCAATGCATCAGCCATCAGTTAGTGTCTCTAGGCGTATGAATAAACTTAACCTCTCTCAGCAACAGAATTAGATTGTAAATCTCCTTCAGCACACTTTATCAGCGCATTTCATCGATTGAAGGTTGAAAATAAAGTCAGATATTGATCAACATCCAACCTCCCATTTTACAACCCACCAAGCCAGCCTTACTCTAATAAGATCTAACAATACTGATAAATTAAAACTCTAGATCTTGCCCTTAAATAAGATTTCATTCCCTAACAGCCATGTAGAAGCAAAGAACAACATCAACAAGATATTTTTAACATCTGAGCTTGGGCATAAATAAGGCCATTGCAAGATTTAATCCCCTGATGCTTGAGGGAGCTACCCAGCACACATTCCATCAAGAAAGCAATTGCAAATGATACATAATGTTTCGCTATTAGGGAGGCAATACCTATTTTGAAGCTCAACTTTAAACCCAATTTTGCCCAATACAAAGAATTCAACCTTAGGAGGTGCAATTCTTCTCCAAGCTAGCAATTCAGGTCTCAAAATATTAGTAGTCTCACTGCCACCAAAAACACCAACTTTGGTGATGCATGGAAACTCGCTGAGTTTAAATATAAAACTGTTTTTCATATGGTTCTATGTCCACCAAGACAGAAGATAGATATGTTTTATTTATCCTTTTTTAGATGAATAAGATGTTGAGTTTAAGAAATTGAAGATTAATTGAGCTGCACAATATCAAAATAATAATAATAATAATCAAAAAAATAAAAAAATATATATTAAACAACAATTTTCTTACATAAAAATAATGTGAACGTTATACAATAATAAACTAATAATGAATGACTACGCTTATATTACATCACAAATTTCTTGCAATAATACAATTGAAAAATGAAAATGAACCCCATGAAAACTTTTCCGAACAATAAACTGTGAATTAATTGTTCTATTATTAAACATTAATGAGCTTGTTAACATTTGGGTAGATCAGGTGGTGGTGGAAGCAACATAGTGGATGGAGTCGGTCCGTTTTCAACCTCGAAGGCCGTGGCAAGGCCCCACGGCAAGTGCACGTCGAGGTGGCAGTGCACAAACCATACACCTGTACGGTTAAGATCAACAAAAACAAAAATAAGTTTTGTTTATTAAAAAAAAAAGAGTTGCTTATGCACTCAGATGTTTTGAAAAATAAAAAAACAATTCTCATGTGGTAAGGAAATATTTTTATGATAAAATCCATATATTTAGTAAAAAATAATTTTTTATTATCAATATTTTTTTTTTATTACCAGAAGTAAGAATTTATCATCAAATATAAGTTTTTTTTATCAAAAATGTAAAGATAAAATAAATTACTTTTTTTAAGAGTATCATAGAATATATCAATTTAAAAATAACAATAGAAAATTTAAGGTAAAGATGATTATTTTAAAATTAAAATTAAGATAATGAAGTGTAGAAATTTTTATCGGTTAATTATACGGAGTATTTTCCGATGGAATGCTTCACATCTCTTATTTTTTCTTTTCTCTGGTAAGTATAAACGTACATTAAAAAATTAACTTTCCTACTTTGAGAATGACGATTGGACCCTTTCCAACTACTTTGTATTCTAGTAAAATGGGTATTGTAGTTTAATAGAAAATTTAAGGTAAAGATGATTATTTTACTTGTAAGGGTAGATACCAAACAAAAGGATTTGACTTTAGTGCTACATAGACTATTGAAGTTCAGTTTCTCTCTAATAATTGAGAGATTAAACTCCGAACTGTGGGTGCTGCATCAGTACTGTAGAAGACGTGATATCCATGAATCGGGGCATTTGTCGGAGAGGATTCCAAGACATCCTTAACAAGGGTGTGATTTTATGACAAAGTTTAGCATATGATTTGTTCAAGAAAATAGCGGTAGTGGTCCTCATTTTTGTTTAATTAAAAAAAAATGTAATGCAAATAGGCTAAAAATCATTATAAAAAAAAAAAAATCTGAGATATTAAAGGAAATTAACCTGGATTATTAGCTACGAATCTGATTACAGCCCACCCTCCAGTTGGTACAGCAATAGTGTTGCGAATCTGGGCATCAACTAGATTCAGCTTCTTTTTATCCCTTGCGTGGTTATAGTTTCCAAACCCTTGAGCCAACACGTGAAAGTTGAAACCATGAATGTGCATTGGGTGATTGTCAAAAGTGAGCAAGGCCGTGTCTTGAAAGATCATCTCCACCGTTGAATCGAACTTCAGCTTTTTAACGCTAGTCGTTTTCGGTGCAAATAGTAGGTCCATATTGTTGGTATTGCTCGTGTTTGTGTAGTCAAACTTGATCGGTGGTTTGTTGGGGAAATCAGTGGTGTAGATCCCATCAACGTTGAAGAAGAAAGCTTCCAACATGGACAACTTTGTAGGCAATTGAAACGAATGATTGTTCATGCTTGCGGAGAATCGCTGCCCATTTGGGCCTTCACACGTGGCGTTCTCTGGGCAAGGATTGAGACCCAATCCAACGGTCACAAACATACGTTCGTCCACGTGGAGAGGCACAGGGACCCAGTGGGGGCCACCAACCAATGCGGTTATGTTGGTGAAAAATTTGTTAGCCGTGGGTGTGTCGTTGAAAGCAGGCATGATAGGCATCAAGGAAGTGGCTGAGGTGGCACCATCGTAGATGACGATGCCTCTGGTGGTAGTGTCATCGAACGGTATACGTGCCGCGTCAGCATATGGACTGGCGGCCATGTAGTAGGATCCTAATGGCTGGTCCGTTTTCAAAAGAGCGTCAACGGTCTGACCGGGGGCGAGGACAACCACATCGGTTAGGTAAGGATTAGTGTAGGAGGCGTCGACCGCGACAACTGTCACATTGTGATTGGCTATCTTGAAGAAGAGCTGGTTATTGAGTGCAGCGTTAATTATACGCAAGAGATAGGTTTTTCCTTTCACCACCTTAAGCTTGTATGTACCTAATTAGTTCGCATACGCAGTAGTAACAAATTAAATATATATAAGACAAGCACAAATTAACTTTTAATTAATCAGATAAAAGAAATAAACCTTTTTTTTATAATAGATAAAAAAAGAAACTTAATTCTAATTAATTAAGGAATGATATAAATATAAAAATTAACGGACATGATGATACTGTTTAATTGATTACTTACGATTTTGTGAACATGAATAAAAATCCCCGGGCAATCCATTTATCGTGTAAGCATTAGAATTGTTAGGAGCACCACCAGTTGCAAGTGCCTCATCCTCAACATTCTTAACATTAGCATCCCACCACTGTCCTGTAACAACATTTTAATGGAATATTAATACTACCATTAATTACTTTAAATCATTCGATTTCAAATAGTAATTATAATGTGATAAAAGAAATCTAGCGTTGACACGATCAACATAATCAATTGATTGGTATTTTTGTGAGGCGCATGCACGTGATTCACAGACATTTAGTTGTGCGTGCATTTCACTTAAATAGTCACATCAATCCAACATAACCCTAGTATTACCCTAATTTTGGTTTTGATATTTAATTAATGGAGTTAGTATGTACCGAGTAAGATGGGAACTTCCTTGTGAGGTCTAGGGAAAGGGTAGGAGTGACCGAATCTTGGGCGAATGAGGAGTGCACCATAAACAGTTGCACGGAGCCATGAGACGTGGGCATGCCACCAGAGGGTTCCTTCTTGTTTTGTGATGTTAAATTTATATGTATAGCTATGTAGGGGACGTATTGGGCACTGAGTTACCATGCCAGGTCCGTCAGCCCAACCACTAAATAACTGCAAAATTCCATGCCTACATAGACATTCGTACATAAAAAAATTAATTAGTAACATACTTGATAATTAAATTAAAACAATTTTCATAAAAGACCATGATAAGTGGTATAATGTGATCAATACTTGTAATTAAAGAGTACTAGCAATTGCCGTTTAGCTAGTGTGGTAGGCCTTAAAACTCAAAAGGAAAAAAAATTTAAAAGGAGTACTTGATCGTGATAGAATTTACAATACTTGTATAATTAATTTTCGATTTATATATTAACGTAGTGATTGGACATTATTTAAGGGTTCGGTTAACTAATGTTATTAAGGCACTTATTAAGGAATATTGAACATGATAGTTTTGTTATAATTAATGTAATATTTGATTTGAATTTATAAATATGCTCTTTCATATAATTTATACACATTCATGAATAAATGATATACTTTGAATGACATTTAAATTTAATTTTAATATTAAAATTTAATACATTTGTCTGCTTGTTAACAAATTCTCTTAAAAGCAACCTATAACCAAACTCAAAAACCCTTTTTTTTTATTTAAAATAAAATAGTAAAGCTTAATTAAACAAACAACAATTGACAAAGTATGAAGTGAGGTATTATAAAAGAAAATTGGAGTAGCATGTACACATTCAAGGGCAGAATAAGTCTCCTAGGTAAAAAAAAAAAAAAAAAGCAGAATAAAGTCTCCTAATAAAAACAAAGGCAGAATAGGTCAAGGATAGTCTTTATAAAAAATATAAAAAAAAGGCAGAATAAGTCAAGGATAATCCGGACATGCAAATTTTCCGGTTGATGATCATAAAAAGAACTACTCCTGCTAGAAGCTTTGTTGTATATGAAAATTAATGTTACCGTGTTTCATTAATGTCAATTGTCAAAGTCAAACCATTTTCGACGGATTAAGTGAATGATTTTATTTTATTGATTAAGAGTTTTTATTTTTTATAAGGATTTAATTAATTACCAATGAATGGTAAGATTATAGGGTGAATGGTTAAAGACATGAACAACAAGTGTGTCACCCTCTCGCACTCTTATGGTTGGACCAGGGAGGTTTCCGTTCACTGCAGTTATCACTTGCTCGCTGCACAACAGCCTGGCAGTCAAGTTTTGCACCTGAAAAACGATGGAAATTAAATAAAAAAGGTCAATAATTAATCTTCTAATTAAACACTAGTTTTCAAATAAAATGGTGATGAAACAAAATGGTCATCTCCTCCGGGGGGGGGGGGGGGGTGAGGGGGAGAGAGAGAGAGAGAGAGAGAGAGTTTTACATGGAATGAGTGTTCAACTATTGCAGCAGAAGCCATTGAAGAAGCTAGAAGAAACAAAGCACATGCTAGCAAAAGCACAGGCAAATTACGTGCCATTTTGCAGACGAGATCGAAAGGAAAAGAAGAGATAAATGCTATGTAGCGATGGTATTGGTAAGGCAAAGAGAATGATATAGCTCCTATTTATATATAATTAAGAAAAGCGTGTCGGGTTCTTCCTGTATCTTTTTTAAATTAACGCTGACTTGATCTTTAATTTTTTTCTAATGTGGAACTCTCAGTTTCTTCTATGACTTCTCTCTCTTTGTAGAATTATTTATTCTATGACTTCTAATGCACTGCAATATCCTTAAAATGTACTGGCACTGTTGATTATATCGATTGCTTGACAATCTAGTCATTAGAATCTTAGTTGTGCCAGCAATGAAGCTTGTTGTTCAGGACTTATTAAGGACCTAAAATCTGCTTGTTGTTCTGTTTAGAAGTCAAAAAACAGTTTTGGCAAAAAAAAATTAATTACAAAATAAAATATACTAGGTCAGCACAATTTCTTTGGAGGATAAAACAATTCTATAAGAAAGTTTTTTTTGAACGGATCCTTTAAGAAAGTTGAGGAACTGTATTACGAATGTGTCAACAACGCAGATGCGTATATTGAGGCAAACAGTCCTAGTTATAAGTAACAGGCATTAATTAAACTGGCGTACGCTACCTTTCAACAAAATGAGAACTTAAAAAAGGGAAATAGTGTTGAGAACTTAATTAACACACAACACATATCTAGGGGCGGCATTTGGTTAGGTTGGGATTGGATAAGCTGAACTCCTTATTTTTTGGGTTACAGTCTAACAATGTTGGTATCATGTCATTCCAAAGCACATGCCTCTCGAATCAGTTTAGGTCAAATTGGGTTCAAGTCATTTTGGGATGTGTGCCTCTTTCAAGTTGAGTTGGATTGTTACTTTTGAGTTAGTGGAATGCTCTTAGTGCACGTTAGGCTGAGTACACATCATAGAATACATCAGGCTTCCAACAACACTAGAGTAAGGAACACACTAAATTTCTTTCTTTTCTTTTGGAGTCTTAAGACATATTTTGAGGCTTAGACTCTCACCTTTGGCTATAGGAGTATCTATAAGATTGACATTATGCAAATTGAATCGTTCTAGAATCTTCTTATTGTAGGACTCTTGTGACAAAGCTAAGAGTTTTCTAGAATGATCCATATGGATCTTGACACCAATTACATAATTAGTCTCTTCCAAGTCCAACATTTCGAAATTAGAGGACAACCATTCTTTAATGGTAACTAAGAACTCCTTATCATTCCCAACTAACAGGATTTCGTCTACATAGAGGGACAAAAATGCAAATTTATACTCAAGATGTTTTACGTACATATAATGATCTTCTCCGATCATTCTAAAGTCATAAGAAGTTATGACTCGATGAAATCTCAAATTCCACTGCCTTGAAGATTGCTTCAGGCCATATATAGGTTGTTGGAGCTTACACACCTTACGCTCCTAGCCTTTAGCTATGAAACCTACAGGTTGTTTCATATAGATTTCTTCATCTAGTTTCTCCATTGAGAAATGCGGTCTCAATATCTATCTAATGCAATTATAAATTTACACTTACAACGATAGCTAGGATTAGAAAAATAGAGGCAACCCTCACAATTAGAGAGAATGTTTTCTTATAGTATATACCCTCCTTTTGGGTATAACCCTTCGCCACTAAGTGAGCCTTGTACCTTTCAATGGTTACATTTGCCGTACGTTTGACCTTGAGAACCCACTTTTTCCCAATTTTATTTCACCCAGACAAAAGATCAACCAGGTCCCAGACATGGTTTACCCTTATAGACTCCATTTTCTCTTCCATTGCCTTTTTCAATTCTTTCTTCACAGAAGATGATTGAGCTTCTTGAATTGTTTTCGGTTCAGTATCATCATGTGAAAAAATCATAAAAACTTCCCCCTTAATCTCAAAACGACAATGTGTGACATTTCTACGACTGCTTTTATCCAATTATGGCTCTTGTGATTCTGATTGAGTAAAACCATCAACCAATGCATTGCTCTTACAGTTTGAAAAGGTTGCAATAAAACCTTATCAATTTCCACAGTTTGGTTGGGTGCATATACATTGTCAGGATCTTTCATATCATAAAGTTGGAAATATTTACCAATCTCACCTCTCTTAGGAAAGTCATGCTCTAAGAATGTGCAATCTCGTGATTCTAAATCACTCAGACCTCCATTAGAGTGTTCTTTAATGAACACATATCATTTCGAGTGTTTAGAGTACCTTATAAAGATACATTTTTACCCCTTGGACCCATCTTTCCATACTTTTGAGAAGCATCATAAACATAAGTTGCAAACTCCCAGGGTTGGATAAAACTTAAGTCAGGCTTCATACATGTCTATATTTCATAAAGAGTATAAGTGACTAATTTAGAGGGCGTTCAGTTAAGTATGTAGGTGAAAATTAACAAAGCATCTCCCCAATATGATATAGGAAGATTAACTTGTGTCATTATGGACCTAACCATTTCCAATAGAGTTTGATTCCTTCTCTATGCAACACCATTATGTTGCGGAGTACTAGGAATAGTCAGGTGCTTCTTAATTTCCTTTTCACCGCAAAGTTCTTTAAATTGCTCAAACAAATATTCACGCCCTCACGGACCCCTGTGCACATGCAAAACACGTAAACTAGAAAGTTTCTCGAAGAGTGGTGCTATGGGGAAATCTCCAATGCCTAAATCAGTAATCTGAAAGAAATATCAGAGAATGAAAAGACTATATAGTTGTGTATTACCTATGAAGTTGTGAGAGCCAACTTTATATAATGCTTTGGAGTAGAATCTCTTTAGGAAAGTAACTCAACAATGAGTGTTCTTGTAGAATTATGATTTTTATTGACTAGGATTTAGAAGCAAAATTACTGATTACCTTTTGATATACGTAACCATCTTATTAATTCTTTTTTTTTTTTACCTACGGGCTTACCCTAAAATACCACGTATCGTCATCTGATTAGTCGAGGAAAATTACTCCTCTTCATCAAGAATTGTGATGCTTTACTAAACCTATATTTTCTTGCTAAAGACAAAAATAATGGGATATATATATATATATATATTCTTTTCCATCACATGTTGTGCACTTTGGAAGGAGCTGTCGGTAGTAAAGATTTTAGTTTAGGAGACAAGATATTACACTCATAATATATAAAAAGAAAAAAAACAACTTAATTAAATAGTCAATATCCAAAACTTTAGATAATAAATTGATAAACTAAAAAAATTTCTTGATAATTTTATCAAGACTTTATGTCAGTGAAGACAATAAATAAATAATCAAATTATACAATCTTGTTAATTTTTTTTTAAAATTATGAATCATACATAAAATTGTTATAGAAATATATTTGATATTTGATTGTTTTTTACAAAATTAAATTCTTAATACATATTAATAACTTTTTACAATTGTCCTCAACGAATTCACATGTGTTTGTTAACATTGGATAATCATCTCACTATCAATATTATCAAATACATCTTTTTTAATATAAGAGATTAAAAATCATTTGATAAATGATTTCTCATTCGATTGTGCAAACAATTTTTCACAATAATTACCAGGGAAAATACTTTCTCTACACTGGTAGTTACAACCGGTAAAATTTATGTTCATTTCAACGATACAAGTATCAAGTTGATTTTTTCATTATAAATATAGGCATATTTGGGTACCAGTTTCCTATTTTCAGTTTTCGAAAATGAAAACTGAAAACAGTTTTATGATTTTTTTTGAAGAAAACATGTTTGAATAACTGTAACTCGAAAACTATTTCAAAAACAGAAAACAGTGAAATGTTGTTTGGATAATCTTATTTTGAAAATTGTTTTGAAAATATAAAATTGTTTGGATACATGATGAGGGCCAAATATTGCATATTTTGACCCTTTAATTTACATTTGTTAGCTTAGAAATTTGTTACTTTGAGTTGTTTTCGTTGTTTTACAGGTTTACAAGCTTGGAAAGAAGTTTCACTAAATTGCCAGAATTGCTCGTGCAGATCAGCCATTTTTGAGGATTAAACTGTATTGATTTAGGAAGAACCAAAAGATGAGCCATATATGCTTGGAAAGATCCGGATGTCTATTTTCTGAAAAATTTTACAGATCAATAAAATAATTTTTCTAGAGAAAGTTATGGCAGTTTTAGTAGACAAAGGTCAGGCTGTGCATGATTTCAGCGTGACAGATCAGCCATTTTTGAGGATTTAACTGTATTGATTCAGGAAGAACCAGGAGATGAGCCATATATGCTTGGAAAGATCCGGATGTCTATTTTCTGAAAAATTTTACAGATCAATAAAATGATTTTTCTAGAGAAAGTTATGGCATTTTTAGTAGACAAAGGTCAAAGAGCAAAAACTGGAATCTGCAGTATCCCACATCGGATTGGAAACACATTGCAGTTGTGATGTTTCCCTATATAAGCCCCTCTTCACTTCATCTTTAATGTACAATTCCTGAGCCACTTTGATGTTTACCAGTGGACGTCCGCTAGCATTCTGGTGGATCTCAAAGACTTTGTCACCATGAGGGGAAGCGCCGCCCGTCAGCGAGTGGAATTTCTCCAATGTAAAGTTGTTTATTTATTTGTTTTTATTTAGTTGTTGTAGTTTAATGTTTAGCACTTTTATTATAAATTATAGTTTCATAGTTATGAGTGGCTAGACTCTTCAGCTAAGCTTGAAGATGAAGCCCCGCCGTTGTTTGGCGTAGTAGTTCAGATTTGCTTGTACAAATCTGACAATTTTTTAGTATAAATGTTCTGTCAATTATTTGAGTTAATCTTATAATTGATTGAGTTTAAATTGTCTGTTGGATATTCCTTGTGTTTCATCTGATGGATACATTGAATGCTTTTCGATTAAATTGGATTTCCTTTGTGATTTATTAAGAGTGGATACATTGGATACTTTTGGCTTAGTTTGGATATTCTTTGTTTTTTGTCTTATAGTTGGATTCATGGAATGTTTTGATAAGCTATATTTTTAGAATATATATGCTGAACTTTGGTGGGGTGGATTCGGAAACCTTAGTGTTTTTATTATTAGTTTTAAAAATCAATTTAATTTAGTTTTAATTTGTTTTCCAAAATATCATTCACAATTCGGAATTAGGTCAAGATAAAGTTAGTTTAGATTAAAAATATATTTTCACAACGCAATTCCCTGTGGATTCGACCTCGTACTTGCACAACGCTATACTGCAAACGACTCGTGAGCTTGCGAGTAAATTTAAAACTCACAACAATACACCTGCTTGTAATTGTTTACGGTTTTCAGTTTTGATTTTAAATTTGAAATCTACATTAATTTTATTTCTCATATTTACTAAATATATTTTTAACACACACCAAATACTTGAAAATAATTAATAATATTTTATTTTTAAAATTTTAGTATTTTTTCTATATCATGGATCAAAGATGACCAAACTCATCTCCCTCGCCATATCACGTATGTTTGTTTGTTAAATTAATTCTAAAAAATTAAAATAAGAAATACAACACAACTTTCACAATTTGATAAAATGTGAACAACCAACCCATCATTCTTCTTAGAAAATGATTCAATATATAAAACATGACATAGTTTTCTTGTTTAAAATAAGATAGTTGAAGACAACTTTAAGATACAATAATCATGGATCAAATAGAACTTTGAGAATTTGATAAAATGGAAATGAACGACCCAAAATTCTTCTTGCAAAAGGGTTTGCCTCAACTATCAAATTTGGTTGGTTTGCCATCCTCACATCCTATAAGTCAAATAATATATCAATATTGAAATACATTTCTGAGAATAACAAAAATAATTCATTAACAAAAAAAAACTAAATTAAGCACAAATAAGGACATTAAATTAACTAACTCTTACCGACAAATCATAACATTATTACCAGATATTCAATCAAATACCAAAACAATCTGTCCACATCTGATTGGCAATAAGCTCACGAAACGCAGTCATAGCTGCTGCACACGCATCAGACAAATCAACTATATGATTATTTGTAAATGTGCTCGACCTCCCTTCACTTTCTACTTCATAGCCATTTACTTTCCATTCATTAAATAGTTGATCACTCTGAGAACACTAGCATACAAAATTATGTACGACACAATAACCAACAACTATAAGAGGTTGTCTAGCGGGCTTGAATCTACGCATCATTTTTAATATTGGAAAGCGCGCCTTTAAGACCCCAAAGCAACGTTCTATAACATTACGTCGATATGAGTGTCTTTAGTTAAATAGTTCTCTATAACCCGTTGGTTGGTGTGTTCTACCTTGATATTTATTTAAGTGATACTGTTCACCTCTAAACGCTGGAAGAAACTTGGTTGTACATTGATAACCGAAATCCACCAAATAATACTCACCTATTAGTCATACAAATTTTCTTAGTACATATCAATCAATTAGTATATAATATCAACTTAGTACTAAAATAGATTTACCATTAGTAGGCCAAGAAATTAAGCATCTGATCGAGTTAAGGTGTCCAAAAAGACTCGTGAATCGTTAACCGTACCTTCCCATCCAGTATACATGTATGTGAAATTCATGTTGAATGAACATGCACACATCACATTGTGTCTCACAACCAATTTTTTACAACTAGTAGCTTCTTCTGTTGGTGTGCATGCACTGATGTACGTTCCATCAATTGCTCTAATACATTTTCGTGTCGATTAAATTGCATACGATTAGAATTAGTTTGATATTATATATTGTATATATGATAAGTGCTTAAATATTCATATTTAAACCCCTTAATTTACATTTGTTAAGTTCCTAGTTGTGTTATTTCATGCTATTTTATGTATTTTCTGTGTTTTCTATGTTTTCCTAGGTTATTGAAGAAAATGGAACATCATCTGGATTAGAGAACAAAGCTGGAAGAACTGAAAGTTGCACAGTGCGATCAAGCACAGAAGTGTGCGATAGAGCGCACCAGCGCTCGTGCGCGCAAGAAGATGGCTTGAGCGTACCTGCGCTCGAACACACCAGTATAAGATCGAGCGCACACGTGCAGTAAAATGATAGAATTTATTTTAGAAAGTAGGGGAAGGGTTTTGTTTTACGAGTTAGGGTTTCCAGAGGTCTCTAAACCTTATAAATAGGCCTGTAAACACAGAAAGAAGAGAGTTTTTCCAAAGAGAAATTTTGGAGACAAATTGACGACTCGTCTAGGAAATATTTTCGGGTTTCGTCTCTCTTTTATTTCATTTTATGAAGATGTTTAACATCAACTTCATGTGTAACTAATTTACTAGTAGGGCTAGATTGAAGCCCTAATTATGCTTCTCCATATATGAATATTGTTGCCTTTGCAATAGCTGTATTATGATGCTTTAATTGATTAATGCTTGTTTTATTTAATTCTTCATATGTGTTTGCCTGATTAACATATGCATGTGGTATGGATTAGTTAATAAAATCAATTTGGATAACCGAGTCTTGGGTTTAATAATTGTAACAAAAGAAATCCATGCCGGATTCTTGGGTTAATCAACATAGGAAACCGAGAGTATATAATATGCCCTAGGTCTTGTGTGTTTGTCGATTTTCACAGAATATATGCTCTCTTAAAGAACAACTTAGTATACACCATGCTAAACTCTTTAAGAAAGAAAAGAGTTAGAGTATACATCATGCCTAACTCATTGCTTAGGAAAATCAATAGCTTAAGGAGTATACACCATGCCCTTAGGTTGACAACATTAGGTATTCATAATATGACTAAAACATTAGCACACTATTTTATTGGGAAAGTATGATTAGTGGTGGATATCAAAGCCTTGCATTTTTATCATTATCAATTCAAACTCGATTCTTATTTCTACTATTTTATATTATGAATCTAATTTTAAGCAAAATTTACCAATCCTTGTGGAAATGATCTCGCACCTGCACGTTATACTATTATGTTGACCTTGTGCACTTGCAAGTAAAACTTCAATTATTTGCTTATTAATTTAGGTAGATTTTTGCACAACAAGTTTTTGACACCATTGCCGGGGATTGCGCTAAATTTTTATTTAGAATTATTTTTAGTTCAGTTTTATTTTGTTTCATCAAATATCTAACTTATTTCTTTTGTTTTTGTTGTTTAATGTTTTTCTATTTCAGGCTTGTAGCAGATAATTTATAGCATTGTGATCGAGCGTAGTGCTTGGTGCGATCCAACGCAAAAGGTCCAGAAACTACCCAGGCAGTAGTATTGAAGCTGCTGCACTGAGAAGTTTCAGCTGATTCATGCAAGAGCTTCGATCCAGGAATCCAACCATCTTTCCACTCGATATAGAGATTGAGAGGACCATTCGACGGAGACCTAGAGACAATATGGAGGAGGAAGAAGAAGAATTCAAGGGAGAAGCACTAATAGCAGAACAGCTTGACAACCAACCGCAATCCTTTATTCCATAGAACCTTGACCAACCCTCATGCATCGCTTACCAACCTGAGGTAGAAGGCAATTATTACATATCCCCGCAGATACTCAGTGCTTTGACTCATTTCAGGGGTACACTTGCAAAGGACCCACACTTGCATATGTGGGAATTCTTTGATCTCTGTAAGTTCTAGCACATCCGGGGCCTAGATCAAGAGGGAATTAGGTTAATTCTTTTCCCTTTTTCATTAAAAATAATGCTAAGTTGTGGTATCATTCATTGCCTGTAGTGTCCATCCACACTTGGGAAGAGCTATCCAATAGGTTCTTAAAGAAATTTTTCTCAGCACAAAAGACAAGACAGATGAGGAAGGAGATTCAATATTTCCAACAGAAGGATGGAGACCTTTTCTTTGAAGCATGGGGACACTTTAATGAGTTACTTCTCAAGTGTCTACATCACAATCTACCTCAAGATGAGCTGATACAAACTTTCTATGAAGGTATGAGTGACCTAGATAAAGGTATTGTGGATTTAAGTTGTGGAGGTGTGCTGATGGAAAAGAGCAGTGAAGAAGCCATAGAGCTGTTTGAGACATTAAGTGAACACACCCAACAATTTTCATCCAAAGGTAGACAAGGAGTTAAGAGCAAAGGTATGTATGAGGTGACTTTAAATGGTGGATCTTCAAATCAGATGGCTACTGTGGAAAGAAAGCTAGATATGCTTGTAAAAGCCATGACTGCTCAGAATATCTCACCTAGTCCATAAGCTACACAACTCCAAGTATGTGCTACATGTTCTCATTTTGATCACTCTACTGAAACTTTCCTTTTGTATTCATCCGCAGATCCAGAGCTAGCAAATAATGTGGGACCAAACAACTATCCACCCAAGAATAATCCATATGCAAATACCTAAAATCTTGGATGGTGAAACCACCCCAACTTCTCATGGACTAATAATCAAAATTCCCTGAACCTTCAAGGGCAGCAAAAGAACTCCTAACCAGCAGCCTAATCAGTTCCTGAATCAAAGAATAGTGACCTAGAGAGTATTGTGAGACAATTGGCAACTCAACAACAATAGCTGATGACTTCACAAGATCGGTTTATGGTAGAAGAAAGACATTTTCGGACTGAGCAAAGACAAATCAATGCAAAGCATGAGCAAGCTATTCAAAGACTGGAAGTATAAATGGGGTAATTGGCTAAGGAGCTAAGTGGAAGAAAGTAGGATGAGCTTCCAGCCCAAACACTACCTAATCCAGGAGGACATTAGAAACTGAAGGCCGTTACAACTCTCAGAAATGGTAAGATCATATAAGTTGATAAGCCTGCACAAACATCTCCAGATAAGGCATCCATATCAAGGGTAAGTGAAATGGAGGAGGTGAGTGCACCACCCTTCCCTTAAAGGTTAGTAAAGCCAAAGAAAGAAAGTAAATTGCTTGATATCTTTAAAACTTTGAGAAAAGTAGCGATTAATATTCCTTTATTAGATGCAATTCAACAAATTCCTGCATATGCTAAATTTTTGAAAGACTGTTGCACTCATAAAAGGAAGTTTCAAGAGCATGAAATAGTGGCTTTAACTGAAGAGGTGAGTGCGGTATTGTTAAGGAAACTCCCATCAAAGCTAAAAGACCCAGGTAGTTTTACCATTCCTTGCAGGATAGGTTACCAGCTTTTTGAGCGTGCACTACTGGATCTAGGGGCTGATGTCAATTTGCTACTATACACTGTATTCAAGACGCTGGGTTTGCGGGAGCTTCAACCAACTTCCATCACCTTGTAATTAGCAGACAGAAGCATCAAACGACCAAGAGGTATTCTTGAGGATGTCTTGGTAAATGTAGGTGAATTTATTTTAACTGTTGATTTTATTGTATTAGATATGGAAGAATGTCCTATGCCATTACCTCTGCCCATCATCTTAGGAAGACCCTTTATGAGAACTATTGCTACAAAAATTTTTGTGAAAAAGGGTATCATCAGTATAAAGGTAAATGGTGAGAAAATAGAATTCAAAATATTTGATGCATTAAAATTACCCCAAGATGATATGGAATGTTTTAATGTATGTATGATGCAAGGTATTATTGAGCAAGCTTCACAGATCAAGCACATTAATTCGTTAGAGACCACCCTCACCCACAGTTTCACAAGAGCAGATATTAAGCCTAAATCTGAACATGTTACTAATGACATCATTGAAGTTGTGCACCTCCCTGAGGCCTCTCCGATGCATCCAAGGTCAAGCGATAAGAGGAAGTTGTATTTGAATGAGCTGGAAGAATTAAGGCATGATTCATATGAGAATGCCAAGCTCTACAAAGAAAGGACCAAAGCCTATCACGATAAACAGCTGGTTAGGAAAGAGTTTCATGTGGGACAAAAGATATTGCTCTACAATTCACGATTAAGATTGTTCCCAGGTAAACTCAAGTCTCGATGGTCTGGTCCTTATGTGGTCACCAAGGTCTTTCCTCATGGTGCTTTGGAGATCCATGGTTCCAACAGCAATCAGAAATTCACGGTGAATGGACACACAGTAAAGCCATACCTTAAAATCAAATTGCTACCAAGAGATGAAGATTTGGCACTCCAGTCTGTCCAGTATGTAGAGGCACCAAGAGCACTTGAGCCATATGAGGTGGACTTTAAGTGTTCCCTTCCAAGAGAGTAGCACTGAGGCTACTGGGTACGGTACATTTTTATTTTTGTTTTTTATTTATTGTTCTTCATTATTTTTAAACTTTTTTTTCGTCCTTACTTTAGTTAGTTTAGTAGTACAGTGCATTCTGTCCTTGCGATAGAGTGAATATCACAGTGCCCTCGAGTGTAATCTAGCCATGCGCCCAATAGCGCGCGAGTGCATCCACATGCACACACCTGCGTATAAGTGCAATCGAGCGCATCCACATGCACACACCTGCACATAAGTGCAATCGAGTGCACTTCACATTACGATCAAGTGCATTCAGGACATAGAGTCACGTTCCTATTTAAAGTCATTTTGTTTTTCCCTCACATTCACTCTCACTCTTTGCACACTCTCACTCTTTTGCACTCACCACTGCACTTGCACCCTCTGTACTCACCACGCAGCTGCCTCCACACAATTGGCCTCCCCACATCACTGTCCCTTTCCCTTCTCTGCCATCAGGTAATCACCTTTTCCCTTCACCACCACATAACAGTCACTCGCCATATCCTACCATTTTCGAAAGTTTTTGCATTAGTTGTTGATTTTAAGAATAAAATTCATATATACTGCTTGTTCTTGTGTTCTTTGGTTGTTTTTGGTGGTTTTGCAGGAGGTTGAAACCTTTTGGGAGTATTTCCCATCAATTAGTTTATAGGTCGCACACCACCTGTTCGATAAAAATCCTAACTTATTGCGATCGAGCGTAGGGAGTAGTGTGATCGAGCGTAGCTGCACAGTGTGAGCGAGCGCACTTTTTTGCGAACGAGTGCAGCACAGTGTAACAGCATTTCTATAGATTGTATCCAGCATGTCTAAGCACACTACCTCCACATTCCGCGCTTCGGGAAGCCGAGCACAGTCAACCTAACCTACTTTTGAGCAACGAGAGATCTTGTTCAGAACCACATTTAACATAGACAGTGATTTTAAAGGCTTTGAAGCCACCCAATGGGCCGTTTAGGAATTCAAATGTCGTGGTTTGAAATGGTTATTCAAGCCTGTCAGCTCTACTGCCTACACCAGATTTGTGGTTCAGTTCTATAAGAACGTCTCTTTCGACTGCAGCAGGCCGGGCATCTTATCCTCCTCTGTTCAAGGCAAGTACTTTTACTTGACCTCATCGGATATTGCTGTTGTCCTTCGATACAATGATGAATCTCCCCTTGAGGATGCCTAGATGGATGAGCAGCCGGATTCTTTTTCCTTATCCACCATCATTGAGGACATGTGTGCAAGTAGTATACAGATAGGCACAACAATGTTGGCAGCCAATTCAAGTTGCCCCCACAACTCTAGCTTGTGGATTCTATTTTACAGCGCAATATGTGCCCATTGGGATAAAAGACTCAGAGGCACGACCAGTTCCTCCAAGCACTGTATGCCTTTCACAAAAGCCACTGGTACTCCATCCCTGCTATCATTTGGAGCCATATTCATAAGTTCTGGGACCACGCCCATGCACGCCAGGTCACCACTGCTAATGCATGGGGGCTCCCGTTCCCGTTCCTCCTAAGTTACATTTTTAAGAAGAAGGGAATTAAGGGCTCCTCCATAGGGAGCACCCATTCTTTGGCAAGAGTCAGTGGACTCAGAGCCAGTCACACAAACCTAGAGGACTCCGGGGGCCTGCACCTACTGTTGAGAGGGTAAATGATGATCTTATAGAGGCTAAAGACCCCACAGTTGGCCATACTTGGGAGGAGGACCATGCTGACATAGGACCCACAAAGTATCAACATATCCTTGAGGAGATGTCTTCCTTCCGATATGAGATAGCTGATATTCGACGAGAGGATCGGGAGGCTACGTACCTAGTTCATCAGCGCAAAAATGGGTTGAAAGCACGCTTTACAAAGAAAAAAATGATGCTACAAGCCATTCTAGACCAACTACCTCCCGTCTTGGGTGCCTCATCTTCAACACCACCTGGAGACCAGTAGTGCACCGTCTCGCTGAAGATGTAAAACTTAGCGCTCATGGGAGGCAGCCCACAGCATATCCTTTTGTTTCTTTTTTATTATTGTTCACATTTCTTGTTAGTGTTTATTTTATGTTCACCTTTTGTTTTTCTCATTATTAGTATCTTTGTTTTCCAGTATTACCTTATTATTTCTTTTTCAGGGACAATGTGTGCATCAGTTCAAGTTTGGGGGTGTGCTATTAGCCATTCCAGCCAACTAGTTCTCCATCTCCCATGTCAGATCTTTCCATGTTATTCACACATTGGAGACAATGTGTAATTTAAGTTTGGGGGTATGGGAGACACATTCACACACTTTGTCCCAGTTTTTTTTTTTTTTTTTTTTTTTGTGAAAAGATAAATACATGTTCATATTGTTTTGAAATTTTTGTTAATCTAAACAAATACTGTGATAAGATTTCATTAGTGAGCTTAAAATCTTAAACACATGATCTAATAATAGAGTTTTAAAGTTTAGTTACTTACTTTAGGCATTTAAGAATTCACAAGTTTGATCTAATCTGACACGAGCACGTTAGCACATAATTGTGTGGGGTATGACATGTGATTTTAATATGTATGTTTCCATGGCTTAACTGTAACCGGATGACTTGTTAGATGAACACTTTGGCATAGAAAAGTAGAAAAAAAATTTATTGCACAAAAAGAAAAAAATGATCATAATGATCATTAAATAAACTTTCTACTGAGTAACTGGACCTCTTGCCTCAGTAAGCAGTGAATATTCATGTCGAAAGGTGGGAATCTTGCTCATAATGATCATTAAATAAACTTTCCACTGAGTAACTGGACCTCTTGCCTCAGTAAGTAGTGAGTGTTCACGTCAAAAGGTGGGAATTTTGCTTGGTAGCATTAAAACCAGTTTAGTTTCGTAGCCTTTTCTACTTGAGTTAGTAAGTCCTTAGGGGTGTCTTTACATCTAATACCCTAAAACCATCTGGTTTGGGAGTCATTAACTAAATATTCGCTACATGGGTCAATTAGAAAGCTTAAAGGGAACTAAACATGGCAAAAATCTCATAATAAAAGAAAATAAGGAAATAAAACTATGCCATTTTTGTTCATCTTGATAGGAAATTTGATGAATCTTGAGACATCGAAACACTACACATTGGAGTTATTTGGAAGCTTCATTTTTTATGTGCTAGTTCACCATACACTAAGTCAGACTTGTGATGCCTTAGCCAGCCTCGTGTAAGTAATTAAATCTTAAAACTTCTATTCTTTGTGAAGGTGGGTTTGTATTTTAAGCTTGCTCATTGAATGAATATCATGGTTTTGTGTGTAACCTAAATTTTTGGATGCCATGAATGATGGATTTATCTTTGTGTTATTTTTTTTTTCATTTAGTTTTAGTTTTGCATTGCTAAGGGACTAGCAATATGTAAGTTTGGGGGTGTGATAAGTACTTAAATATTCATATTTAAGCCCCTTAATTTACATTTGTTAAGTTCCTAGTCATATTATTTTATGTCTTTTCTGCGTTTTCCTAAGTTATTGAAGAAAATGGAACATCATCTGGATTAGAGAACAAAGCTGGAAGAACTGAAAGCTACTTAGTGCGATCGAGCACAGAAGTGTGCGATCGAGCTCACCAGTATAAGATCGAGCGCACACGTGCAGTAAAATGGTAAATCTTATTTTAGAAAGTAGGGGAAGGGTTTTGTTTTACGAGTTATGGTTTCCAGAGGTCTCTAAACCTTATAAATAGGCCTGTAAACAGAGAAAGAAATGAGTTTTTCCGGAGAGAGATTTTGGAGACGAATTGACGACTCGTCTAGGAACTATTTTCGGGTTTCTTCTCTCCTTTATTTCATTTTATGAAGATTTTTAATATCAACTTTATATGTAACTAATTTACTAGTAGGGCTAAATTGAAGCCCTAATTATGCTTCTCCATATATGAATATTATCGCCTTTGCAATAGCTGTATTATGATGCTTTAATTGATTAATGCTTGTTTTATTGAATTCTTCATATGTGTTTGCTTGATCAACATATGTATGTGGTATGGATTAGTTAATTAAATCAATTTGGATGACCGAGTGTTGGGTTTAATAATAGTAACAAAAGAAATCCACGCCAGATTCTTGGTTTAATCAACATGGGAAACCGGGAGTATATAATATGCCCTAGGTCTTGTATGTTTATCGATTTTCACAAAATATATGCTCTGTTAAAGAACAACTTAGTATACACCATGTTAAACCCTTTAAGAAAGAAAAGAGTTAGAGTATACACCATGCCCTTAGGTTAACAACATTAGGTATTCATAATATGACTGAAGCATTGTCACACTAGTTTATTGGGAAAGTATGATTAGTGGTGGATGTCAAAGCCCTGCACTTTTATCATTATCAATTCAAACTCAATTCTTATTTCTATCGTTTTATATTATGAATCTAATTTTAAGCAAAATTTACCAATCCGTGTGGAAATGATCTCGCACTTGCACGCTATACTATTTATGTTGACCTTGTGCACTTGCAAGTAAAACTTCAATTATTTGCTTATTAATTTAGGTAGATTTTTACACAAAAATATACAAAGCTAAACTAATAAATTAACAATCAATCATAAGATACATTACCTTAAAATATGGGTAAAATCTTCGATCACGTCTAATTGGTGGAGGCACTACGTGGTCATTCAATAGACAAATTATGTACTTTGCAAACTTGTTCAATGCTCTCATCATTGTCTTAAAATGTAGATTAATTATTTATACTGAATATTGAAATCAATGAGCTACAACTCTATGCCTCGCATTGTGTCCCGCAATAAACAAGAAAATGGTCATCTTTTCCTCTATTGTGACACCCTTTGAGTCTTTTATATATTTATATTGCTTCAATGTGTTACATAAGTGAATAAATGTTTCATTGTCCATGCGAAACAATTCATAAACTACCTCTGAACGGCCATTTAACAATTCAGTTATATATTCATGTCCACTGAGTCGTGATGTTCGCATAGGTAATTCATTTATAAAATTTTCATCATATTCGGCAAACATAGGAAGCATTAACAATGAGAGCATTTCATACTCATTTTCAATGGACGAACTTGATGAATTAGATTGGCTACCACAATTATTGTGTTATGAATTGTCCATTTATTAAACTAAATATAAAAACAAGTCACATTATGGTTATCATGTAGTATAGTTTATATTCCACAAATCTAAATAGATTGAAGTTTAATTCTATTTTAAAAAAGATCGACAACACATCCTCTAATTTCTATGATTTTCCAAATCTAATTAGACCTGTATACACAATTCTAATCATTCAAATCTAATTAGACATGTATACACAATTCTAATCATTCATATTCCAATAATACAAGGAATGTTAAATGCATATAATTAATTAAAACAAATAACATATCATCCATAAACTAAAATAAATAAATAAAAATATCCAAGTACAAACATAAACACTCATCAAAGAACAAATGGTCTCGTTAACACTCGAACGTAATTTAAAGCCAAAAGAAATGTCTCTAACTCTCAATCAATCCTAGCTAACCACATATTCTTCCTCTCCAAGGAATTTTAATTAATGCCTTCCTCAACTCAAAATTAGCAGTAAATTTCTATAATGGCTTCATATATGTGTCATCTTCCACACGATTTTCCATTTTATCAAGAACTTTCAAATACACTGCCACTGAATAATCTACTAAAACCATCGAACTTGTTCCCTCAATGCTTTTATCTTTATACCTCTTAAACCTAGCCAAAGAGGCTTCTGTCCTTGCTTTTGTCACCTCCATGAAACAGGCAAAAACTTCACTTAATTGACTATTTCTAGTTTCCTTTTGTTTTTTCTTATCATTGATTTTAGAACGCTTGGTAGAACGTTCAGGCTGAGTGGGATGAGTGCTTGGGGTTTCAAGGTTAACTAGAGTAATTGGGTCATCCAGGTTAGCAAGGGCATAACATCCACATCTATATGCATTCCACTATTGAGAAAAGCTTCATGCAATTAATTTTCCTCATTAGAATTAAATGGATCATGAGTAGAAGCATGGTGAAGAATTCCTGTGGAAGTTAACTTGTTAAAGATAATCTCTATCAATTTGTAGTGTTCACAGCCTTGCTTACGAAATTGTGAAGCTTTCGGGTGTGCTTAAGACAAAAAATTCAAGATATAAATGTTATTTTTGATTGCTAAAAGTATTCAAAGAAATTATCGTAAGATAAGTCCACCATATGAACTTTAGGGAGAAAAAGATACCCGGGTGTAATTTTCCCAAGTCTTATCTAAAGCTGTGACAGCGTTACTTTCCGCGTTCCAACAAAACCTAATTTGCTCAAGCAATTGACTAAATAACAGATGTTTCATACGCAACCTTTGATATTTCTCCCTCAATTGTTTTACTGTAAAGAACTTGTTGGTGTTCATATTCAATTCTTTGTAAATTAAATCCTAAATCTTTCTATGAAACACTTCATCTTTCATGTTTCTCTTATTTACCTCATCAACCATGATATAGATAAAACATTTCTCTCTCTCAGAGCCCCATAATGAAATATCAACGATTTCAGAAGCCATCTACATTAAAAGTAAACTTAACAGATTATTATTGAACAATAAAACCTAACCGACTATTTTAAGATACTTAAATTGGACCTACATACATATACCAATTATCTTTTGTCATAAAATAATACAATTTAGGAGAGAGAGATCAGACTCTATTGTACCAAATAAAAGGAGAAAAATGATTATTCAAATCATCATCTTCCCTTTCCTTTACTTTTCACTTGTGTATGTATGTATATGTGTATGTATGCATGTAAATATGTTGATTTCATTCATTGGTGAAAGTTTTTATGCCATTTATTTTTGGTATCCGGAAGTGTGTATGTCATTTCAATCTTAATTTTGAGCTATTACTAATACATATTAAACTCACTTTATGTCATCCTTCATTGTGTTTGTATTGAAAATATGATGTCAGCTATCATTTTCTTTAGTTTCTCTAACCACCACCACCATAGAAATATAATTATGAACATATCAAGAGAAGTTTACCTTCTTTTTAAAAGATATATATTTTTTTTAATAAAGAAGTAACACATCAGTATTCGAAAAACCAAAAACTATGATTTAGCCATGTACTCTAAACCATTAAAAAAAATCAAAATGACTTTCAAATCTCTTTATTATTTTATTTTTTTTATCATTTGTACACTAATTAATGTAATAAACTAATAACATATTTTTCCATATTTTTATAAAAATTTATAACAACAATAAAAATTCGTCACTGATAGGGACTTTCAACGACAGGAATTATGTCCCTTAGTAATGTGTACTATTAACGATGTAAGAAGTAATGATGGACTCAACAGTGACGAAATTGGTATTTCATCGATACCCCTGGTTTTTGTAGTGCTCCGTCTCTTGCATCACATCGAAATGCAAAACAAGTAAATTGTGTTCTAAAGATTGATTTCTAATTTTAAGGTGCCAACTGGCTTAGTTAGTAAAATCATTTGACATGAACATTCTTTGGGATGAAATTTCGTTCACAACAAAATTGAGAAGTGACTACCTTCTATTATATAGCTCATAAACTCAATGAACTTTTAAATATATATAATTTCTTCTTTTCTTTTATTTTTTTCTTAGTTGAATGCATGATTCCCTTGATTGTTGTTCAAGTTATAACTAAAGGTACAACACCGGCCCTCTAATTTCCTGTTTGAATTAAATCTAGCTAGAGATGAACAATTGCAAAAGTTGAGTTAATTAGTCCTTCAATGATATTTCCCTTATTAAGTTCTCATTTTGTAGCTTACTCCAATTTAATTAACCCTTGTTACTTAGGGACTGTTTGCCCCGACGTACGCATCCGGCTGTTGACAATGACACATTGCCAATACAGTTCCTAAACTTTTCTAATTCTAATAGGCTATTTTTATCCTCCAACGAAAATGTACACACGTAATAATATATAGCTTTGTACTATTTTTTAATTAAGACTCTAATTAGATTTCTTAACAAAACAGAAAGCAGACTTTAAGTCCTCAATTAGTCCCGAAATTAAAAATACTCCATTGGTTGTGATTTTGGACTATAAGAGCACTTGGTGTACGTATCAAAATTACCAAAATCAGAAGGGCTTGTTTGCTTGCACAGCTAAGATTCTATGACTTGCAATTTGATTGCCAAACTAAAAGTGCTAGAAAACTAACGCATTGAGTAGTGCCGCTTCAAAAATAAAAATCTATATCAAAACCCCCTTTTTTTCTAGCACCTACTATTTTTTTTTTTAACCATCTAGGTTGTCACGCAATTAATATTAAGGCAATGCTAGTATTTTTTGTAAGGATATTGCAGTACTTGAGAGGTCATAGAAGAAATAATTCTCAAATAAATAAATAAAGAGAAGTCATAGAAGAAACAAAGATCTTCACATTAGAAAAAATTTTGGGGCAAATTACATTGCACTATCTCCAAGTTTGCTGAAATAACACTAATATACTAAAAATTTTAACCTATAATTCACCAAAAACATCAATTTTCATCATCAATCAGCTCAAAAATGAATTTCTTTGAAGAATCAAAATTTTAATTGGATATTACTTTCATGATCACCAAAATAACCCTTAATGTTAAAATATCTCCCAGCGATTATGATAGGTTTAATAATTATATTCATCAATTATTTATCTCAAAATTTTTTATAACACGATTTTTTAGATTATTTTAATTCATATTTTCTAAATAAAAAATAAAAACAAGAACTATCATTTTAATACTTAAAATAGAAAAGTTTATCTTTGATTTTTTTTTATTATGGTCGTTGATATTAATATATTTGAGATGTGAGGCTATTTAATTTTTTAAATAAATATATCAACAAACTTTTCAATTAAAATATTTTAATTTTATTGTATTTGACGATGTGATAGGCAATGATATCATAATATTTTTAAAATATAAAATATATGAAGTAAATTTTTTATACCATATAATAGATTCTAAATCCATTTAAAATATACTTTTAACAATTTTTGAAAAAGAACGATAATGTTTTTTTTTTATTTATTTAAAAAAAGCCCTAAAAATCGTTGTTAAATATGTTTCTCCTTTATACTCTTATTTTTTTAAAAATAACATTTATGATAACTAAGTGTACTTTGGTCATCATAAAAAATAATATTTAGTTAAAATTTTTATTCTTCAAAAAAATCATTTGAGAGCTGCTTGATGGTGGAAATTGGTGTTTTGGAGTGAATCGTGGGTTTTAAAAAGGTTTGGTATATTAGTGTCATTTCAGCAAATGTAGAAGTAATGCAATGTAATTTGCCAAAAAACTTAATTATGTATAAATAGGAGCTATATCATTCTCTTTAACTTACTAGTACCATTGCTATATAGCATTTCTCTCCTCTCTTGCCTTCGATCTCTTGCCTTCAAAATTGCACGTAATTTGCCAATTCTTTTGCTAACATGTGCTTTGTTTCTTCTAGCTTCTTCAATGGCTTTTACTGCAATCATTGAACATTCATTCCATGTAAATCTACTTACTCTTTTGAACTCTTTCTCATTCTTTTTGTTTTTTTTTTCCGTTAAACTATCTGATTTTTTTTGTTTATATAAAGTATAAACTCTTTGATTTTGTTAGTCTTATGAAAAATTTTCATATTGGATAATGGGAAATTGTAGAGCCTGGTACCTTGAATTAAATATTTTAATTTCGGTGTTTAGTTTTGACACGTTTCCAAAGTATTTTTTTTTGGAATAATTTTTTTTTGTATTCAGACTTGTGGAACTTGGAAATAAATGAATAAATAAGAATCAAGTAGTAAAGACATTTATTATTTTGAGATTTATAAATTTTGAAGGAAAGTAAGAAGAGCCAAATACAAAGTAGAAATTTAGAGTGTTATGTGGTGAAAAATAGAAGAAATACAAAATAGAGGGGTGATGATGTAATAAAAAGGAAGTTCGACTATATAAGGGTGGGTGGGATCATATTTTTAGAGAAGAAAAAGAAGAAAGAAGAGACAAAGGGAGAAAAAAGAAAGAAGAAGAAGAAAAGGAAAAAAGGAAAAAGGAGAGTAAAGACATTTTAAGTTCTTGAAAAGATTTCTTTTGTTTTAAAACATGCTATAACGATTTTTATAGAAGTTTTAAATAAAATGGGAAGAGGTTTATGACTTAACCCATAGATATTATATACTTGTATATATTCCATGATAGAATTTGGGTGTTAAATGCTTGTATGCTTTTGAGTGATTATACTAAATATCTATGTATTTGTTTAGTGTGATTCAAAGGAAAACTCAAAGACTAGGAAGTACACTCGAAGTTGGATCTTGGCCCGTCAAAGGTGAGTTTCACCTTACTTCTAGTAAACATTGCATATTTTATAGCAACATAAAGATCTAAAAGTATATGAAAATGAATGATTATAGAAATACTAATAATATCATGGAAATTTTATATATATGTAAGGCTGTGAAAGTATTAGAGACAAACTTAGATATACTTTGTTGTTCCCTAAGGAAAGATGGTGATATAAATAATTTAATAAATGACTAATGAAATACAAAGGACATGAATTATTGTAATATGAATGATTGAATTATGCTTGACTTTAAGTACGGAGATACCTTGAAGTGTCTTATGATTGAGAAAGTTTGTGTTGTAAATAAATTGCATAAGATATAAATTCTTGTTAATGTTGTTATAGTGTGAATGTGTAGAATGACCTTGTAATGTTAGTACTCCTCCTAACAAGGGGTAGGGAGGGATTCTATTAGTTTAATTGTAAGGACTCCAACCGACAAGGTGTAGGGAGGAGATCCAAATTGTTAATTGTAAGGACTCCACCTGACAAGGGGTAGGGAGGAGATTTAAATTGTTAATGGTAAGGACTCCATCCGGTAAGGGATAAGGAGGAGATCCAAATGTTTTATGATGGGAGATGTCCCTGTTGTTTATGATTAGCCCAATGAGAGGCAGAAACTTTGAAGCGATGAAAGAAGTGAAGATTCATTGAGTTACATTATATAATAAATTATTAGTCTAAAATTGATAACTTTGATTGGTCCATGAGAGGCACAAGTGATGTTTGGCCCATGAGGAGCATGTGTTGTTATTAGTCCATTAAGTGACAGCTGTTGTAATTACTTCGTGAAGAGCATGTGATGTGATTCACCTAATGAAAGGTGTTGAATGTATTTGGTTTAGTAAAGAGTATGAAATGTTTATTGTTGTAGTATGAAAATGTTTGAGATTTGTCGTTACTCTTAAAAAATTGATCATATAATATATGTGATGTAATAATAACTACGTACTTTCTGATTTACTGAAGAAATAAGGAATACTTGTAATGACTACTCCTTTAATAATAAGAAATAAGAAAGATAAGCTGAAAAGTTTATACTTATGAGTCGATTATTTCCCGCACTTAGAAAGAAATAAATATTAAATTAAGGCTTAAAAAATAAAGAACAAAACTTTTAAAATGATTACCTTTAATAGTTTGTTTCTCACTAAGCTTTTTAGCTCACCCTTTTATTTTCTAACATTTCAAGTAATATAGTGAGTTTGATAGTCAAAGTTGAAGGAAGTCCTAAATAAGGCTTTTGTCTACGGGATCCTCATCTTTTTGGTTTTTGTTAAAAGTCTAATCCCACGGTCTTGGTTTAGTTATTGTAAAAGAAAGTGTTCAAAGCTTACTTAAGTGAGAGATTTTTCTTTCATTTGCATCTTTGGAAAATTGTAAAATCTTTGACTCTCTTGTATTGTAAAGATTGTTTGGATATGTAAAAGTGTGATTTCATAAATTTGTGAAGTTTGATAGATTGTTTTTATTCTTGATGAGTATTACATAGTTGCATCTTGAGTCAAGGTACTTAGTGCTGAAAGGTAATGGAGTCGTTCCTAGTAGGGCTGATGAGTGCTAAATATTACATGTTTTAGCCCCTTAGTTTACATTTGTTGAGTTCTTAATTATGTTATTTCGTACTATTTTATCTATTTTCTATGTTTTTATAGGTTTTGGAATAAAATGAAGCAATGTGGAAACTTCAGGGCTTAAAGAGCAAAAGCTCAGGATGCCTAGTGCGATCGAGCGCAAACGATGTGTGATCAATCGCACCTGCGATCGTGCGCACACGGCATGAGATCAATCGCACCTGCACTCGAGCGCACCAGACTTACGATCGATTGCAAGTGACTCGCACATCCCACATTGGAAAGGAAACATTTGATACTGCATATATATTACAGCGCACTATGATGCGCTCGAGTGCAACAGGGCTGCGATCGATCGTAGTTGACTCACACATCCCACATAGGATAGGAAGCACTTACAGCCTGCCAGACGCACCAGACGCATTGTATCGCACCATGCTGCGATCGATCGCACCAGACTTGTGATCGATCGCAAAGAGGAAGTATCCCACATCGAATTTACAGCTTATTGTACTCCGAGAATTCCCTTATATAAACACTATCTCACCTCATTATTCAGTGTGCAGTCTGGTGGATTTCTACTAGCATTCTAGTAGATCTCCTAAGGGCTTTTGCCACCACCGGGGGAAGTACTGCCCAAGAGCGTGTGGAATTTCTCCCAATGTACAGTTAGTTTTAATTCTTTTCAAGTTTTCAATGCTTACCACTTTTTATTGTGAAATTTAGTTTCATGATGATGGGTGGCTAAAATCTTCAGCTAAGGTTGAAGATGAAGCCTCGCCATTGTTTAGCATTATATTTTCAAATATGTTTATACAATTCTGATATTTTTAGTTTAAATGTTCTATTTCAATTGTTTGAGTAAATTCTTACGATTGATAGTTTTTAATTGTTCTGTTGGATATTTTGTGTGATTCATCCGATGGATACATCAAATCCTTTTCGATTAAATTGGATTTCCTTTGTGATTTGTTAAAAGCGGATACATTGGATGCTTTTGGTTTAATTGGGATATTCGTTGTTTTTTGTTTAAGTTGGATTCATGGAATGTTTTGATAGATTAATTTTATATAGAACATGAAGATATATGCTTTACTTTGGTTGGGTAGATTCGAAAACCTTAGTGTTTTCATCATTAGTTATTAAATCAATTTAATTTAGTTTAGTTTATATTTGTTTTGCAAAAATATAATTCACAATTTGAAACTAGGTTAAAATAAGGTTAGTTTAGATAAAAAGCTATTTTCACAACGCATTCCCTGTGGATTCGACCTCGCACTTGCACAACACTATATTGCAAACGATTTGTGCGCTTGCGAGTAATTTAAAACTCACAACAAGTTTTTGGCCCCATTGCCGGGGAATGTTTTTGTTTGTGAAATTTTTGTCTAAATTGATTTTATTTTTCTACTAGTTTAGTTAGCATTTTTGTTTTATTTTTCTTTTTGTCTTATTTTATTTTGCTGCTTCTGCTAGTTAGTTTGTTTTACTGTTTTCTGTTTGGTGTATGCTTGGTCAGAGATCCCTGAATTTAGAATTGACACCTTTAGATCCTGATTTAGAAAGAACTCTTAGGAGACAGAAGAAGTCACTTGCTAAACAAGAGACAATTGAGATAGGAGAAAACTTGAGGAACCAAGAGCAACTTGGAGCATGGAACGTGGACTCCACCACGTCCCTGAGAGATTTGTTCGCACCAGTTGCGACTAACTCAGCTTCCGGCATCTTGTTGCCAACCACCAATGCTACCCATTTTGATTTAAAGCCACATGTCATCCAACTCTTACCCTCATTTCATGGCTTAGATCTTGAAAATCCTTACAGCTATGTAAAGAAGTTCAAAGATATTTGTGCCACATTCAAGTTCCAAAACTTCTCTGAGGAGTCAGTCCATCTTAGACTTTTCCCTTTTTCTCTTCACGATAGAGCTAGGGCATGGTTGGATTCCAACACGTCCGGGTCTATTACATCTTGGAAAAATCTACTGAGTAAATTCTATAATAAATTTTTCCCAATGTCTAGGGTGAATGAGTACCGAAAGGAGATTAGTTCTTTCACTAAGGAGGAGGATGAGAAGTTTTCTGAGAGTTGGGAGCGTTTTAAAGAGTTACTTATTAGATGCCCTCCACATGGATATGAGAAGTGGAGACTTGTTCAGTTCTTCTACCAAGGGTTGACTCAACCCAACCGTAGCATGATCGAGTCTATGAATTGGGGGGGGGGGGGCATTCTTAAGTCTGACAGGGGATGAAGCATACAAGACATTGGAAAAACTGTCCGACAACTTGCAGCAGTGGGATTTTTCAAGCTGTCGGGACAAGTCCATTCATGCTCCTAGGACAAGTCCATTCTCACTATGGGCAAGTCCATCAATGCTGCCAATACAATTAATGACGATTGCTGTTCCATCTGTGCTAGTCCTATGCATTTAGCACAGAATTGTCCATCTATGCCGGCTTTTACCGAGTGTCCCACAAAACATGTCAACGCTTTCAATGACTATAGGAGGCAATCAGGTGGATCCTACTCTGAGACTTACAATCTAGGGTGGCGGAACCATCCTAATTTTTCATGGAAGCAGAACCAATCGCTGAATCAGGGAGGAGCCCCTCATCATGCTCACAATCAATACCCTCATGGATTGCCTCCACCAATTCCAAGTCATGGTCGCTCAGTCCATCCAGCACCAGCATCTGCTTACCATACTCCAACTCAAGCGCCAACGCCGGTTTCACAGTCATTAGAGGACACCTTCAAGGAGTTCATGAAAATGACCGGCCAATCCATCAGCGAAGTGAGGAGTGCGACAATAGTAAACACCCAAGCGATTGCCAATCTAGAGAGTCAAATGGGGCAAATTGCAAGTTACTTTGGTGAAAGAGAAAAGGGAAAGTTCCCCAGTCAGCCCGTGCCCAACCCGAAGAGACAATTTGTAATTAGAAATTCATCAACTTCTACGCACGGGGAGGAACAAGTGCAATCGATTATCACACTAAGGTCTGGGAGACAAGTGGACAATCGAGTGAAAGAGAGCCCTGCGATGCAGCAAGGGCAAGAAAGTGGCAACAAGGAGAAGAGAAATGCTGAGCCATCTACAGCCACTCCTACTGTGAATGACCCTCCTAGGTCATTTGCACCTAAAGCACCTTACCCTGAGAAATTACAAGCGCCCAAGAAAGGAGGGAAGTTTAAAGAAATTCTTGAGGTGTTCAAGCGAGTCCAAATCAATATTCCACTTTTGGACGCCATCGAGGAAGTGCCATCATATGTCAAGTTCTTAAAGGACTTGATCACTATCAAGAGGAGGACGAACTTCTCGAAGAAGGCATTTTTGACTGAGCAAGTTAGCTCAATCCTTCAGTGCAAGCTGCCGATCAAGTATAAGGACCCAGGGTGTCCTACCATCTCTTGCATGATAGGAGTCAGCCAGATTGAGAGGGCTCTATTGGATTTAGGAGCCAGTACGAATCTTCTACCCTATTCAGTCTATTTGTAGTTGGGGTTAGGAGAATTGAAGCCCACATCGACAACACTTCAATTGGCTGACAGGTCAGTGAAAATACCACGGGGAGTAGTTGATGACGTTTTGATAAAGGTAGATTAGTTTTATTTCCCCATGGATTTTATTATACTAGATACAGAGCCGGTCCAGAATATAGGGATTCAGATACCGGTGATTCTCGGGCGACCATTCTTAGCCACGGCTAACGCCCTAATCAATTGTAGGACAGGGGTGATGAAGATTTCCTTTGAAAATATGACAGTGGAGTTGAAAATTTTTGATATCACTAAGCAACCACTGGAATTTACTGAAGTGAGAAATATATGCTTAATAGAGGAGATTATTGAAGATACGGTGGATGAATCAAGCATGGAGGACCCTCTGGAGGCATGCTTTGCTTACTTTAGAGAGGATCTGGATTTGGATAAGTTACTTGAGCAAGCAAATGCCATTTTAGAGTCTGCTCCTACGGAGAGTTGTGAAAAGGAAGAGACTGAAGAACTTGAGCCTCTTAAGAAGGAACTTAAACCTTTACCGGACAATCTTCAGTGTAAGTTCCTAGGTCCAGCAGAGTCTTTGCCTATGATTATAGCTTCAGATATGGTCGAGGCTCAAGAGGAGAAATTATTAGATGTTTTGAGAGAACAAAAGGAAGCTATAGGCTGGACCATTGAGGATATTAAGGGAATCAGCCCATCGTTGGTAATGCACAAGATACATTTGAAGGAGAATGCCAAGCCATTAAGGGAGCCACAAAGAAGGCTCAACCCAGCTATGCAAGAGGTTGTAAGGGCAGAAGTAGTTAAGCTGTTAGATGCAGGGATCATTTATCCCATCTCTGATAGCAAGTGGGTGAGCCCGATTCATGTCGTGCCCAAGCGAGCTGGATTAATTGTAGTGAAGAATAAGGACGACGAGTTGGTGCCAACTCGTGTTCAGTCAGGGTAGAGAGTGTGTATAGACTACCGTAAACTGAATGCTACTACAAGGAGGATCATTTTTCACTCCCATTTATTGATCAGATGGTGGAGTGTTTGGCTGGGCACGAGTATTATTGTTTTTTGGATGGTTATTCTGGATATAACCAGGTCCCCATAGACCCCGAAGATCAGGAGAATACAACATTTACCTGTCCTTTTGGGACATTCGCCTACCGTCGCATGCCCTTTGGGTTATGCAGTGCACCTGCTACTTTTCAGCGGTGCATGGTCAGCATATTCTCTGACATGGTGGAGCGTTCTTTAGAGATTTTCATGGATGACTTCTCCGTCTTCGGTTCATCATTTGAGGAGTGTCTACACCATCTCACTTTGGTTTTAGTGTGGTGCAAGGAGAAGAACCTGGTGCTTAATTGGGAGAAGTTCCATTTTATGGTCAAGCAAGGTATTGTACTGGGGCACGTCATATCCCATCAGGGGATTGAGGTAGACAAAGCGAAGGTGGACTTGATTTCCAACCTTCTACCCCCACGTACAATGAAGGAGGTTCGTTCTTTTCTGGGCCATGCAGGATTCTACAGGCGATTTATCCAAAATTTCAGCAAGATCGCCCTGCCCTTGTGCAAGTTATTAATGAAGGATGCCCCATTTGTATTTGATGAAGATTGTAAGAAAGCATTTGGGGATCTGAAGAAGATTCTGACGTCCACACCCATTATTCAGCCACCCAATTGGGGTGTGCCTTTTTTTTTTTGATCTGTAAATAAACTTGTATTGAATGATCAAAAATATACAAAAGGATCACTGGGCATACCCATGAGATTTACAAGTAATGCATATACAAAATAGACAAGAGGCTTAAGCCCAGCCAAAGAGCTATACAAGCCAACAAGCCTTGGGAACTAACATAGAGCCTGCTGGCCTAAACATGCAGCCAACCAATAACCAACTAACCAAAGAGCTTACAAGGGATCTGGGCATACCCAGGAGATACAAAAAAAACCAGACAAACAGCACAACAGGGCATACCTTGGACAAAATAACAAACAGGATGGAAGTAGCCTAAATCAGCAGCCTATACTCAGGGCAGGCAGCATAGACACTTCTATAGATACCAATCTGGATCTTCTTCACTAAGCCTATACTCAGGGGTGTGCCTTTTGAAATTATGTGTGACACATCAGACTATGCTGTTGGAGCTGTTTTGGGGCAGTGTGTTGACAAACTTCCCCATGTTATCTATTATGCAAGTCGAACTCTAAACAACGCACAACTAAATTACTCTACCACTGAAAAGGAGTTGCTAGCAGTCGTTTTTGCATTAGACAAGTTCAGATCCTACTTGTTAGGATCTAAAGTCATTATCTACTCGGACCATGCAGCATTGAAGTATATTTTCTTTAAAAAAGATGCTAAATCTCGTCTTATCCGATGGATCTTGCTACTTCAAGAGTTTGACATAGAGATTCGGGATAAGAAAGGTTCCGAGAATATGGTGGCGGACCATTTGTTTAGATTGATTGTGGATTTCACTGAGGTCGCCACTCCCATTTCTGAGACCTTTCCTGATGAGCAATTGATGCACATTGCTCACAATCCCGCGCCATGTTTTGCTGATATAATGAACTACCTTGTCACCTGTCAAATGCCTTTGCATTGGGGGCCACAAGATAAATCAAAATTTTTGGCCATGGTAAAACATTTTTTCTGGGATGATCCTTACCTGTTCAAGTATTGTCCCGATCAAATCATCAGAAGGTGTATTCCTGAGCATGACAAATCTAATATCATCGCCTTCTGTCATGATCATGCTTGTGGAGGCCATTTCAGTGCTAAAAAGACCACTGCAAAGATTTTGCAGTGTAGATTCTATTGGCCTACCCTGTTCAGAGACTCTCACACTTACTGTGTATCTTGTGAGCGTTGCCAAAAGCTAGAGAGTATTTCTAGGAGGAATATGATGCCCCTCAACCCCATTCTGATTGTTGAAATTTTTCATGTGTGGGGCATTGATTTTATGGGACCTTTCATTCTAGTTGCTGTGGACTATCTGTCCAAATGGGTGGAAGTAGCTACATGCAAGACCAATGACAATAGAGTTGTGGTCCAGTTTTTGAAGAACAATATCTTTGCTCGTTTTGGTACGCCTCGAGCATATTATTCGCACATTGGGGTCAATGTGTAATTTAAGTTTTGGGGTATGGGAGACACATTACACACACTTTGTCCTAATTTGTTTTTGTTTTTTTTTAATGCATGCTCATGTTATTTTGAAATTTTGGTTGATCTAAACAATTTCTGTGATGTGATTCATTGGTGAGCTTAAATTTTGGAACACATGATCTGTTGATAAAGTTTTAAAATTTAGTTACTTACTTGAGGCATTTGAGAATTCATATGTTTGATCTTGAATCTAACACAAGCACATTAGTACGCATTATGTGAGGTATGACATGTGATTTTAATGTGTATGTTTCTGTCTTAACTGAAACTGGATGACTTGTTGGATTAACACTTTGGCATATAAAAAAAATGAAAATGATGATCATAAATAAACTTTCCACTGAGTAACTGGACCTCTTGCCTCAGTAAGCAGTGAGTGTTCATGTCAAAAGGTTGGAATTTTGTTTAATAGTATTAAGGCCAGTTTAATTTCGTAGCCTTTTTTACTCGAATTAGTAAGTCTTAAGGGGTGTCTGTACACCTAATGTCCTAAAACCATATGGTTTGGGAGTCATTGACTCAACACTCGCTATATGGGTCAATTAGAAAGCTTAAGGGAACTAAACATAGCTGAGCCTTATTATTATAATAAAAAAAAGAAAAAATAAAAACTATGTCATTTTTGTTCATTCTGATGGGAAATGCGGCGAATCTTGAGACATAGAGACCTTACACATTGGACTCATTCAGAAGCTTCATTTATATTTGCTAATTCACTTTTCACTGAGTTAGACTTATGATGCATTAGCCTGCTTTTTGTAAGTAATTAGATTTTAACATTTCTATTCATTTCGAAGATGGTTTTATCTTTTAAAGCTTGCTCATGAATCATTATCATGATGGTGTGTGCTACTAAAATCTTTGGATACTATGAGTTATGAACTTATCTTTATATTCTTTGTTTTCCATTTAGTTTTTAGTTTCGTATTGCTATAGGACTAGCAATATGTAAGTTTGGGAATATTTGATGAGTGCTAAATATTACATGTTTTAGCCCCTTAGTTTACATTTGTTGAGTTCTTAATTATGTTATTTCGTGCTATTTTATCTATTTTCTGTATTTTCTGTGTTTTTATAGGTTTGGAATAAAATGAAGCAATGTGGAAACTTCAGGGCTTAAAGAGCAAAAACTGAGGATGCCTAGTGCGATCGAGCGCAAAGGATGTGCGATCGATCGCACCTGCGATCGTGCGCACACGGCATGAGATCAATCGCACCTGCACTCGAGCGCACCAGACTTACGATCGATCACAAGTGACTCGCACATCCCACATTGGAATGGAAACATTTGATACCGCATATATATTACAATGCACTGTGATGCGCTCGAGCGCAACAGGGCTGCGATCGATCGCAGTTGACTCGCACATCCCACATCAGATAGGAAGCAATTACAGCACGCCAGACGCGCCAGACGCATTGTATCGCACCATGCTGTGATCGATCGCACCAGACTTGCGATCGATCGCAAAGAAGCAGTATCCCACATCGAATTTACAGATCATTGTACTCCGAGAATTCCCTTATATAAACACTATCTTACCTCATTATTCAGTGTGCAGTCTGGTGGATTTCTACTAGCATTCTAATAGATCTCCTAAGGGCTTTTGCCACTACCGGGGGAAGTGCTGCCCAACAGCGTGTGGAATTTCTCCCAATGTACAGTCAGTTTTAATTCTTTTCAAGTTTTCAATGCTTACCAATTTTTATTGTGAAATTTAGTTTCATGATGATGGGTGGCTAAAATCTTTAGCTAAGGCTGAAGATGAAGCCTCGCCATTGTTTAGCATTATATTTTCAGATATGTTTATACAATTCTGATATGTTTAGTTTAAATGTTCTATTTCAATTGTTTGAGTAAATTCTTACGATTGATAGTTTTTAATTGTTCTGTTGGATATTTTGTGTGATTCATCCGATGGATACATCGAATCCTTTTCGATTAAATTGGATTTCGTTTGTGATTTGTTAAAAGCGGACACATTGGATGCTTTTGGTTTAATTGGGATATTCGTTGTTTTTTGTTTAAGTTGGATTCATAGAATGTTTTGATAGATTATTTTTATATAGAACATGAAGATATGTGCTTTACTTTGGTTGGGTGGATTCAGAAACCTTAGTGTTTTCATCATTAGTTATTAAATCAATTTAATTTAGTTTAGTTTATATTTGTTTTGCAAAAATATAATTCACAATTCGGAACTAGGTTAAAATAAGATTAGTTTAGATAAAAAGCTATTTTCACAACGCATTCCCTGTGGATTCGACCTCACACTTGCACAACACTATATTGCAAACGATTCGTGCCCTTGCGAGTAATTTATAACTCACAACAAGGGCCCACTCGGAATGAGTCGTTACATTTTTGGTATTAGAGCTTTAGGTTTAAGGTTCTGTTGACTTTAGTTACATGATTTGTGTTGCATGAGATGGTTATAGAGAGTTAGTTGTGTAGAGTTAGAGAGGATGTCGTTTTGGGGTTGTAACCAATAATGGCTTAGATGGGGGTAAAATATTTTGAGAACAAGTCGAGTTAACTTTTGTTTACGTATCAACTTAATAAATAATGTTGAGATAACCTTATGGTGTTTGTGGTTGTGAAACTTGATGATTGCTTTGATGAGAAAATTGATTGTAAATGCTTTGGCTTTATAAAATTACTTTGGTTGATATGTTTTCCTTGTTCTTGTAAGGATGCTATTATGCAGATGGTTGTTTGATGAGAAGATTGAAGGATTTAGAGCGAGAACAGGATTTATTCCTTATGTAATTTTATTTACTTGAAAGATTTACTTTGACTTGTGTGATCACTAGTAGATTAGTACTGAACTACTAGTTACAAGACTTAGAAGTATTATTAAGAATGATTTCATAAAGGTATGAAAGAAAATGAGTTGTAGTGAATTAGTGAACTATGTTGAAATATGCATAACATTTCAGTTGATGATTTCTTATCATGTTGTAGATGATGATTGTGTGATTCTGATGTAGTTTTGGCTTAAAAAATAGTTATTATAGGAATAGTAAACTTGGGATAAATAAAGTTTTGCGTAATGGGCTTGTATTTGTACGATTGATTAAGCAGAGTAGGAGGAAGGTAGTTGTTAAGTACCGAATTGTGTTAACAAAAAAAAAATTGTGGGGAAGTTCGAGAGTTGAAAAGTTGTAAGTATATTGTTAGGATGTGGGACTTAAGAAGAGTAATTAAATTATTGGAAAGCGTATGGATAGACTAACAAATGAAAAAAGAGAGAAAATTGTTGGATTATTCGTTGGCATAATGAATAAGTTTTAGTAAAGAGTGATGGCGGTAAAATGAGAAAAATTAATCAAGTAATGAATGATGGTGTTAGATGAATTATAAGAAAACAATTTCATGATGTTTTAAGGCTTTAAGAAAGATAGTAAAGGAAGTATACTGGAAGGTAGAAATTGTTGTGTGAGAACATGTAAAGAAGAAAAGTGTAGTGAATTTTTAATTTGATCTTAAAGTTAATAGAAGTTTGATACAAGAGATGGTGGATTTATTCAAAGCCTAGGAAGCCCTCAGTTATGATTCAAGAATGAATAATTAAATGGTTGATACTAGTGGGGTGAACTTAAAAGTTTTATATTACTTAGAAATACAAATTTGATGAACACTAAGTTGGATCTAGTGAGAGATACATGGTGATGAACTAAAATTTTGAAGAGCTTTAAAATCCAAAAGGGGTTGTGGATGGCTTGTTTTAGATGTAGTTGGAATACTAGAAAAGTTAATGAATTGCAAAGTATGAATAGCACACTTAGCAAAAGAGACTCCTATGTCAATGGAGATATTAAGAGAGTGTAAGGGAATCAAGATTTAGGTGAGATATAGGAGTATTAGAATAATTTTGTGGAAGAGATAAATATGGGATTCAAAACTAAGAGACAGTTAAATAAAGAAAATGGAAACGAGAAGAAGAATTCAAGAGGAAAGTTATAACTCGAGACAAGATGAAGTTCGAAATACATTAGGAATGAATAGTGTTGGAATAAATGTTTAGTAGAGAATTAGTCAAAGAGACTAGAGATTTCTAAATGTTTAGGTTGTGTATAAGTTTATAAGAAAGATAGAAATGGGATAAAAGACAAAGATAGTACTGTTTGGTGAACTAAACTATAGGAGATTGAGTAAGAGATAAGAAAATATTGGAGTTTGAGAAAGATAAGGAAAAATCATCAGGTGTTGGTATTGAGTATGTTGCTAGGATCAAAGAAAGATGGAGTAACTTGGTAAGATTATGATTATGATAGTAAATCAAGAAATTGAGAATATATTAGATTTGGTTTGAGATTTAAAAAGATTTATGTTTTAGTTGGAACTTTCTATAAAGAGTAAAGTTTGAAAAAGGTGAAGCTAATGTTAATATTGGAGATATAATACTTAAAAAGGATGGAGTTAAAATATAGGAGAATAAGTTGGGGAAGAGATGAAGACCCAAGTTTTAGAATAAAAGTCTAAGTATGAATTGAGAAGTTCAAGTACGGGTTAAGGACAAGTTAAATAAACTATTATTGAAGTCAACTAAGTGATGAAGTTGGAAAAGAAACTTATAGATTGGAGTTTGTTAATTATAAATGGAAATAACTAGTCATCAAATACTCAAGCAATACTATGACATAGGATTCGACGAAATTATTGTTTTTAAAAAAGGACTAATCAAATGGGAGTTGTGATGATGAGAAAAGTGTCTAACTATTACTACGATGATAAGCTATGTGAGAAATTATCGATGGACTTACCCTAGTGGATAAGTTAAAGTTTAGATAATTTATTAAGTGAGAAGTTTGGGTTAGAGCTAAGAGTCGTGATGAGAAAAGAGAATAAAATATTGAATGGAATTTTTTATTGTCAGACATTAGAAGTTTTGAAAATGTTTGAGGAGTTAAATTGTATTTGATTATTATATTTACAAAATTAGAAATTGGAGGAGTTGATTAAAGAATGAAGCTGAACTAAGTATATCATCTATTGGAGACGAAATTACTGTTGATAAGGGAAGGTGATTTGTTAATGAGTGGCATTTCGAAAGGTGTTTGAAAGCGACACATAATTAATATTATACAGTTTTAAGACCTTAAAGCATGATGTCAAGGTAGAAATTAAAGGATTTAGAGAACAACATGAAATTGTATCGACTGTAGCTTTTGAAACCTTGAGAGTAAAAGAAAGACATAAAGGGAGTGGCGTTGAGATATACCTTTGTTTAAGAATGTTTGGTTTAAGGGACTAGTATGATAAATCGAATGGAGTAGAAGTTAATGAAGTATAAGGTTGAGTAATTAATAGAAGGACAACTACTAGTTATTAAGTAAAAAGAATTTCTAGTAAAGTTGGATGGAGTTATCAACATTGATATTTTAAGTCGTTCCAGTGATTAATTAGATGGCTAGCAGCATTATAGACAAGGATCATGTTAATGGTAAGATAGAAGTTTAATCTTGTAATGTCAAATCTTAAAGAAAGCGAAGAATTTGAGGATTTTGTTTGAGAATGTGAGGCAGACTAAGAAGGTGATAATCCAGATGTTTGTCAACCCTGGTTAAAGAAATTTCGATGACAACATTTTTATAAGTTCGGGAGAATTGTAGAGCCCGATACCTTGAATTAAATATTTTAATTTCGCTGTTTAGTTTTAACACATTTTCGGTGTATTTTTTTTTTGGTATTCAGACTTGTGGAACTTGGAAATAAATGAACAAAATAATAATCAATTAGTAAAGACATTTATTATTTGGAGATTTCAATTTTTTTGAAGGAAAGTAAGAAAAACCAAGTACGAAATAGAAATTTAGAGTATTATGTGGTGGAAAATAGAAGAAATGCAAAGTAGAGGGGTGATGATATAATAAGAAGGAAGTTGGACTATATAAGGGTGAGTGAGATCAGATTTTTATAGAAGAGAAAGAAGAAAGAAGAGAAAAGAAAGAAAGAAAAGGGAGAGAAAAAAAGAAAAAGGAGATGACCAAAATTGTAATGACCCATCCCGGGTTGGCCACCCCCATGATGGTGTCATCATATTTTGAAAATCCCAGCATGACACATATATGCAACAAAAAAAAATAATACTAACAAATTTTTTTACTTAAATCCTCAACCCTCAACAGGGGAGGTACATCATTATGATATTGACTTAAACATAATATACAACGTAAAATGCATTAATATTTACAAATAAATTTTTATTTTATTTTCTCATTAGTCTGAGGATGTGGACATGTACGTGGCTTACAGAAAATGATTTCATCTGACTCTCAACCCACCAGACTATTTGTCATGCCTGCTACCCTAAATCATTGTACAATGAGGGATGAGCTTCACAAGCTCAGTGAATTAAATTTACTAGAAGTATTCAATTTGTGTGAATAGTCCTTTTATATTTAATCATTTATATCTCATATGACTAGAAAATAGCATATAGTCTAACATTTAGATAGTTCCTATCATATCATACTTCTATGTTTCTTTCTTACCATAACTGTCTTTCTATGAGACTCATTTATCTACAAATAAATGTATAATAACAACAACACTTCAGTAATATAATCAACATGTAAAACAGATGCAATGCATGAATTATTATTAGAGAACGTCTTCCCATATGTCGACATGTTTTTATCTTAGATCGGCCCCCTCCTGGTTCTTTCATTTCCAGCATATACCGGCTGTCATGGTATTTATTTCCAGCATATACCGGCTGTCACGGTATTTATTTTTAACATATACCAGCTGTCATGGTTTTTCAATTAGATCAGCTTCCTCTCGGTTCTTTTATTTTATACACATGCATATGAACAATAATATAAAAACAATATGAATTCAAATATTTAATTTAACTATCCTGTTTTTCGTCAAATTTCTACTTGATAAATTTCACTAATTTCTTCTCCTCATATATCACATCAATTTATCAACCATCATTATTAAATCAAGTCATTATTCTAATAATATTACTTTTCACATAATAATTTTCTACATGTCCAATATTCATATCGTACCTATCAATCAATTTTCATCTACAACTAAAGCATAAACTAATAATTTATTTTAATATTATCACTAGATATTTCATTTTATCTAGATTACTTAAAATAAACCTAACTCACCACGTAGCACTTAGAGCTACCCGTGGATCACCTCCTTGCCTTTCCTACTCCTCTTAGCAATTTCCTCCGGTTGCTGATCGTCAACACTTGACATAATATTTATATTAAAATTTATAATTTATTCTTTAATTCTTCATAAATTAGACTCTTTGAAAATTCCCACTTTGAATTCCGGGATGTATACTAAAAATAAAAATAAACATTATGTTATTACCTTTTGTTTTTCTTATAGCTTCTTGTGACTTTCTATAAAATTCTTCCGTAAATCTTTTCAAAATTTTACTCTTTTAACCTTTCTTTCGGTACCCAAGTGTTTAAAGAAATAGAGTAATTGAAGGAAAACCAAACACAATTTAGTAAGTAATAAGGTAAATTTACATTATATATATATATATATATATGTATATATATGTATATGTATATATATATACATATATATATATAAGTATAATTTTTGTTGCAAAACTCGGCAGCTCAAATTTTCCTTGCAAACTCAGCAGCCTTGCTGCCTTACATGTAGCAAGATTGCCTTCTCTTTAGGACGACTCCATGTTTTTTTTTTATTTTATAAAAATTTAATTTTTCGCATTTAAATACATATATATATATATGTATTATTCTAACTCTATGTCATATTTATTAAAGTACTTATTTACTCTTATTTTACAAATACGGGTATTACAATTCTACTTACCTTACAAAAATTTCATCCCTGAAATTTCCTTACCTACTTCAAGAAAAGTTGGGGGTATTATTTCCTCATTATTGCTTCATGCTCCCATGTGACTTCTTCGACATCTTTGTTCCACCATAATATTTAAATCAAAAGAATGACTCTATTTCGTAAAACTTGTTCTTTTTTGTCTAAAATTCTGACCGGTACTTGCATAAAAGTCAAATCTTCCTGAAGTTCTATCGCCTGATTCGAGATACTATGGGATTCATTGTGTAAGTACTTTCTCAGTAGTGACACATGAAACACATTATGTAATTACTTTAACTCTGGGGGCAAATCCAATCGATATGTTACTCGCCCAATTCTCTCAATCACCTCATATGGCCCCACAAATCTCGGGCTCAACTTTCCCTTCACCTCCTTGCCTTTCCTGCTCCTCTTAGCAATTTCCTCCGGTTGCTGATCGTCAACACTTGACATAATATTTATATTAAAATTTATAATTTATTCTTTAATTCTTCATAAATTAGACTCTTTGAAAATTCCCACTTTGAATTCTGGGATGTATACTAAAAATAAAAATAAACATTATGTTATTACCTTTTGTTTTTCTTATAGCTTCTTGTGACTTTCTATAAAATTCTTTCGTAAATCTTTTCAAAATTTTGCTCTTTTAACCTTTCTTTCGGTACCCAAGTGTTTAAAGAAATAGAGTAATTGAAGGAAAACCAAACACAATTTAGTAAGTAATAAGGTAAATTTACATTATATATATATATATATATAAGTATAATTTTTGTTGCAAAACTCGGCAGCTCAAATTTTCCTTGCAAACTCAGCGGCCTTGCTGCCTTACATGTAGCAAGATTGCCTTCTCTTTAGGACGACTCCATGTTTTTTTTTTATTTTATAAAAATTTAATTTTTCGCATTTAAATACATATATATATATGTATTATTCTAACTCTATGTCATATTTATTAAAGTACTTATTTACTCTTATTTTACAAATACGGGTATTACAATTCTACTTACCTTACAAAAATTTCATCCCTGAAATTTCCTTACCTACTTCAAGAAAAGTTGGGGGTATTCTTTCCTCATTATTGCTTCATGCTCCCATGTGACTTCTTCGACATCTTTGTTCCACCATAATATTTAAATCAAAAGAATGACTCTATTTCGTAAAACTTGTTCTTTTTTGTCTAAAATTCTGACTGGTACTTGCATAAAAGTCAAATCTTCCTGAAGTTCTATCGCCTGATTCGAGATACTATGGGATTCATTGTGTAAGTACTTTCTCAGTAGTGACACATGAAACACATTATGTAATTACTTTAACTCTGGGGGCAAATCCAATCGATATGTTACTCGCCCAATTCTCTCAATCACCTCATATGGCCCCACAAATCTCGGGCTCAACTTTCCCTTCTTTTTAAACCTCAACACACCCTTCCACGGAGTTATCTTCAAAAATACCCAATCACCAACTTGGAACTCGAGAGGTCATCTTCTTTTATCAGCATATCCCTTCTGTCTGTTTTGGGCTGCTATGAGGTTCTCCCTAACCAGTTTGATCCTCTCAGTAGTCAAATCTATCATTTCTGGGCCATATATCTTTCTCTCTCCAACTTCTTCCCAACATAATAGAGTTCTAAACCTTCTACCATATAAAGCCTCGAAGGGTGCCATCCCAATACTAGTTTGATACTGATTATTGTATGCAAACTCGATCAAAGGAAAATAAGCATCCCAGCTCACTAAGAAACTCAATACACTTGCCCTCTGCATATCTTCTAGTATTTTGATGATTCTCTTCGTCTACCCATCGGTTTGTGGATGGAAAGCTGTGCTAAACTGTAATTACGTACCTATAGCTTCCTGGAAACCTCTCCAAAATCTAGAGGTAAATCTAGAATCTCTATATAATACAATTCTCAAAGGTACTCCATGTAATTTTACTATCTCCGCTACATACAATTCAGTCAACTTTTCTGGACTCCAGGTAGTTTTAATAGAAAGGAAGTATGAAGACTTAGAAAGTCTATCCACTATAACTTGTTGTACAAATATCTACCTAAATTAATAGGCAAATAATTGAACATTTTACTTGCAAGTGCACAAGGTCAAAATGGTAACATAGTGTGCAAGTGCGAGATCATTCCCATAGGGATTGATAAATTTTGATTTAAAATTAATTTCGCAATATAAAACGAGAGAAAGAAAAAGTGAGTTTGATTCCTAATGATAAAAGTGTAGGGATTTGATATCCACCACTAATCATGCTTTCACAATAAAACAATATGCCAATGCTTTATTCACATTATGAATACCTAATGTTGCCAACCTAAGGGCATGGTATATACTCCTTAAGCTATTGATTTCCCTAAGAAACGAGTTAGGCATGATGTATACTCTAACTCTTTTATTTCTTAAAGGATTTAGCATGGTGTATACTAAGTTATTCTTTAAGAAAGCATAATATCTGTGGAAATCGACAAACACACGAGGCCTAGGGCATGATATATACTCCCGGTTTCCCATGTTAATTAACCCAAGAACCAGACATGGATTTCTTTTGTTACTATTATTAAACCTAGGAGTTGGCCATCCAAATTGATTTAACTAACTAGTCCATACCACATGCATATGTTGATCAGGCAAACACATATGAGGAATTCAAGAAAACAGGAATTAATCAAGTTAAGCATCATAATGTAATTATCGCAAAGACACCGATATTGAATTATTGAGTAAACATAATCAGGGCTTCAATCAAGCCCTACTAACAAGTTTAGTTACACATGAGTTTGATGTTAAACATCTTCATAAAGCAAAATGGAAAAAAAAGAATAAACCTGAAAAATGTTTCCTTGAAGAGCCATCAATTCTTCTCCAAAATCCTCCCTCCTTATTTCTGTGGTTACAAGCCTATTTATAGAATTTAAATAACTCTAGAAAAATCTAGAAACCCTAAAAATCATAAAACAAAACCCTAAGCCTATTTCCAAAATAAGACTAGCCACCATACTTTTCGCTGACGCGCGAATGCGCTCGATCGCAGTATGGTGCGTTTGATCGCGCTGCGATCGATCCTTCTTCTTGCGCGCGTGAACGCAGGTGCACTCAATCCTTGGCTTAGGTGATCGAGCACTGTTGTGCTCGATCGCCAGTCTCCTATGCTTGATCGCTCTAACAGACTCCAGCTTTTCCCAAAATTTACTCTTTAAGCCTGATATTTCCAGAATGCTTCCTTTTCTCTAAAAACCTAGAAAAACACATAAACACAAAAAAGATATAAAATAGAACGAAATAACACAAACTAAGAGCTTAACAAATATAAATTAAGGGCTTAAATATGAATATTTAAGTACTTATCACACCCCCAAACTTACATATTGCTAGTTCCTTAGCAATACGAAACTAAAAACTAAATGAAAAACAAAGAACACTAAGATAAATCCATCTTTCGTGGGATGTACGATTGCATTTAGCATTCTTGGTATCCAAAAATTTAAATATCACACAAAACCATGATTTTCATTCATTAACAAGCTTAAAAAGATAAACTCCATCTTCGCAATGAATAGAAATTTTAAAATCTAATTACTTACAAAAGACAGGGTAAGGCATCATAAGTTCGAATCAGTGTAAACTGAACTAGCACATAAATATGAAGTTTCCAAATAATTCGAATGTGCAATGTTTCCATATCTCAAGATTCATTGAAATTCCCATCAGAATGAATAATAATGGCATAATTTTATTTTCTTCTTTCTTTTATTATGAGGCTCTGCCATGTTTAGTTCCCTTAAGCTTTCTAATTTACTCATGTAGCGAGTGTTGAGTCAATGATTCCCAAACCATATGGTTTTAGGGCATTAGGTGTAAAGACACCCCTAAGGACTTACTAACTTGAGTCAAAAAGGGTACGAAACTAAACTGACCATAATTTAACCAAATCAAAACTGCCACTTTTTGACGTGAACACTCATTGCTTAATAAAGCAAGAGGTCCAGTTACTCAGTGGAAAGTTTATCAATGATCCTCAATTTTTTTTAATTATCTATACTATGCCAAAGTGTCCATTCAACAAGTCATCCAGTTTACCCAAAGCCATAGAAACATACACATTAAATTCACTTGTCATGCCTCACAAAATTATGTGCTAATGTGCTCGTGTCAGATTAGATCAGACATATGAAATCTCAAACGCCTAAAGTAAATAATCAAACTTTAAAACTCTATCATCAGATTATGTGTTCAAAATTTTAAGCTCACCAACGAAATCAAATCACAAATTTTTTTTCTTATAATAAACCAAAATTTCAAGAAGAACATGAACATGCATTTGTTTTAAAACGAAAAAACAACAACAAAACTGGGACAGTGTGTGTAAATGTGTCTCCCATACTCCCAAACTTAAATTACACATTTTCCCCAATGGGTAAATAACAGGGAAAGAGCTGACCTGGGAGATGGAAAACTAGCTGGATTGTTATATCTCATAGTACACCCCTAAACTTGAATTGAAGTACGCGTGGTCCCTGAAAACAAATACAAAAGTAATACTGAAAAAAAAAAAACTAAAAATAAACAATAACAAGAAATTGAAAAACAATAAAGAAAACATAAAGGATAAGCTGTGGGGTGCCTCCCACGAGTACTAAGTTTTACATCTTCAGCCATACCATGCAACCGCTCACTACTGTCCCCCATATGGTGCTGAAGACGATGCCCTTGAAACTAGTGGCAATCGGTCTAAAATGGCTTTGAGCATTGCTTCTTGCCTATCAAAGCACGTTTCCAACTTGTCAATGCATTGATTTGCTAGGCATGCATCCTCCTGATCCTCCCGTCTAATGTCCACTATCTCATGCCGGAAGAAAGACATCTCATCACATAGGAACTGATACTCTGTGCGGTCCATGACAACAGGTCCTTTCTCCCAATTTTGCTGAGTTGCAGGTGCCTCTGCTTCCCTAGGTTCTTCCTCTACCTTATCAGCAGCAGGTGCTAGCACCCTAAGTCCCCTTGGCATGTGTGATTGGCTTTGAGTCCACTGGATTCTGCCAAAATATGGGTGCTTCTTGACTGGTCCATCTTCAGAGATGCCCTTGATTCCCTTTTTCTTCAAGATATGAGTGAGTAAAAAAAGAAATGGTAGCCCCCATGCATTGGTAGAGGTGACTTGGCATGCGTGTACAAAGTCCCAAAATTTGTGAATTTGGCTCCAGATGATCGAAGGGATGGAGTACCAACGGCCTTTGTGAAAGGCATACAGTGCTTGAAGGAACTGGTCCCGCCGTTGAGTCTTGTGTCCCAATGGGCAAACATTGCATTGCAGAATAAAGTCCACAAGCCAAAGTTGTGGAGGCAACTTGGACCAGCTACCAGTATTATTGTGGCTATCTACATATTGCCCCGCACACATATCTTCAATGATCTCCGAAATGTAGAAAGACTCAAGCTGCTCCTCCAACTGTGCACCTTCAGGGGGGTGTTCGTCATTGTATTTGAGTACAGCAGCTATATCTGACGAAATCACCTCAATTTTCTTGCTTTGAACGGATGAAGACAAGACACCCCACCTATTGCAGTCAAAGGATAAGTTCTCATAGAACTGCATAATCAACCTCGTGTAGGCAGTGGAGGTGACGGGCTTGAATAGCTTTTTCAACCTACGGCGTTTGAAGTCTTAAACTGCCCATTGAGTTGCTTCAAAATTTTTGAAGTCGCCATTAATGTTAAATGTTGTATAAAAAAGGATCTTCTACTGCTCGAAAGTGGGCCGGGAGGACTGAGCTCGGCTTCCTGAAGCTTGAGATGGGGAAGCAATGGTCCTAGGAATCTTGAAATGTCGGTCAGGAATTTTGTCGAATAGGTGATGTGCGGCCCTCAAACCAAGTGGTGGACAACGACCTCCAAAATTTTTCCAACCCCCTGCAAAACAACAAAACCCAACCACAGAGGATAACTACAATCTGTATACACAAATTTTAGTTTTAAAAAAAATAGAAAAAAAATGTGGGGAGATAGGGAGTGATGGACAAAATTTGAATAAGGGAGAAAAAAGGGGAAACTAGGGAATGGTCAAAATATGGTGAAGGTGGGTGCAAACAGGTGGTGTGCAGCGGTGTATGGTGGCCAGCGATGACCTTGTGTGGTGGCTGGCGGTGAGTGGGAAGGCTGTGAGCATAGGTGGACATGTGGGGTAAGTGCAAATGAGTTTTAATTTACTCGCAAGCGCACGAGTCGTTTGCAATATAGCGTTGTACAAGTGCGAGGTCGAATCAACAGGGAATTGCATTGTGAAAATATAATTTAATCTAAATTAACTTTATCTTAACCTAGTTCCGAATTTTGAATGATATTTTGGAAAACAAATTAAAACTAAACTAAATTGATTTAAAAAACTAATAATAAAAACACTAAGGTTTCCGAATCCACCCCACCAAAGTTTAAGCATATATGTCCTAAAAACATAGCCTATCAAAACATTCCATGAATCCAACGTACGACAAAAAACAAAGAATATCTCAATTAAACCAAAAGCATCCAATGTATCCGCTTTTAGCAAATCACAAAGGAAATCCAATTTAATCGAAAACAATTCGATGTATCCATCAGATGAAACACAAGGAATATCCAACAGAACAATTTAAACTCAATCAATCACAAGATTTACTCAAATAATTGACAGAACATTTATACTAAAAATGTCAGAATTGTATAAACAAATCTGAACTACTATGCCAAACAACGGCAAGGCTTCATCTTCAACCTTAGTTGAAGATTCTAGCCACTCATAACTATGAAACTACAGTTCATAATAAAAGTGCTAAACATTAAACTTTAAAACTAAAAAAAAAGAAATAAATAACTTTACATGGGAAAAATTCCACTCGATGATGAGCGGCACTTCCCCTCGTGGTAGCAAAGCCTTCGGGATCCACCAGAATGCTAGCAAACATCCACTGGTTAACACCAAAGTGGCCCAGGAATTGTACACTGAATGATGGAGTCAGATTGTGTTTAAATAGAGGGAGTCTCAGAGCATTGTAGGTTTCAGATTCGATGTGGGATACTGGCCCGAGTGTGCTCGATCGCAGAATGGTGCGATCGATCGCATGTGCGCTCGATCGCAGAATGGTGCGATCGATCGCATGTGCGCTCGATCGCATGTCTTGTGCGCACGATCGCATATGCGCTCGATCGCATGTCTGTTACAATCGATCGCAGACGCACTAAACTGCAAATATTTCGATGTGGGATGTTGACCTTGCGCTCGTTCATAGGAAAATGTGCTCGAGCGCAGGTGCACTCGATCGCATATCTCATGTGATCGATCGCACTATGCATCCTCTTTGCTCTTGAAGCTTGATATCTCCAGAAATGCTTCATTTTCTCCACAAACCTATAAAAATACACAAAACACAAAAAAGACATAAAATAAAGTGAAATAATACAAATTAAGAACCTAACAAGTATAAATTAAAGGGCTTAAATATGCAATATTTAAGACTCATCAGTGGACATGTGGAGTAAGTGCAGAGGAGGCTGGAATGAGCACGGCGCATGGAGAAAATTATGGGGAAAGAGAGAAAAGTGACCTAAAATGGGTCACGCGACCCTCTTTCCCAAGTGTGCTTGATCGCACTGTGAAGTGCGAGCGATCGTACTTGTGCTTAGGTGTGTGCGTGTGTGGATGCGTTCATGCACCTTTGGGCGCAGGGCAATAGTTCGATCGATCACACTTCACATTATGATCGATCGCTCTAACAGAATGCATTGCACAATGTAAGAGGTTTCTGCGCTTGATCGCACATAAGGTGCACTCAATCGCAGTAACAGAATGCCTATCCCTATGAACTGAACCACTAAATTAACTAAGGAAAAGTAAGAAGAACAAAATAAATTGAAAAACAAAAAAAGTCAAGGAAGAAAAGTGTACTGCACTCAATGGCCTTGGTACCACTGACCTCAACAGAGGTGCTTGAGCTAAACTTTTATCGAAGCCTGGTATACTCAAATACTCTCCACAGTAGCTTCAATGCTACTCTTTTGGGAAGGTGCACTTAAAGTCCACCAAAGGTGGCTCAAGTGCTCTTGGTGCTGTTACATATTGGATAGACTGGAGTGCCAAATCCTTATCTCTTGGTAGCAGTTTAATTTCAAACTATGGCTGTACTCTATGTCCATTCACCGTGAATGTCCGATTCCTTTCTGAACTATGAACCTCCAATGCACCATGAGGGAATACCTTGGTGACAACATAAGGACCAGACCATCGGGATTTGAGCTTACCTGGGATCAATCTTAATCGTGAATTGTAGATCAACACCTTTTGTCCCACATGAAACTCCTTACTAACTAGTTGTTTATCATGATATGCTTTAGTTCTTTCCTTGTAGAGCTTGGCGTTCTCAAAGGCATCATGCCTCAATTCTTCAAGCTCATTTAAGTGCAACTTCCTCTTATCACCCGCTTGTTTCATATCAAAGTTGCTCTATGCTCTAACTCCACTGGTAGATGACATGCTTTCCTAAAGATTATTGATATGGAGACATACCAATTGGAGTCTTGTATACAGTCATATATGCCCATAGTGCATCATTCAAGTGTAGAGACCAATCCTTCCTACTAGTATTCATGGTCCTCTCTAGGGTGCCTTTGATTTCTCGGTTGCTTATCTCCACTTGGCCATTGGTTTGAGGATGATATGGAGTGCCAACCTTATAGGTGATCCCATACTTCTTGATCAAGGAAGTAAAGGACTAGTTATTGAAGTGGCTTCCTCCATCACTGATTATTGCCCTTAGAGTCCCAAACCTAGTAAAGATGTGATCCTGCAAAAACTTCACAACCACTTTGTGATCATTAGTATTTGAGGGGACAGCCTCGACCTATTTAGACATATAATCCACACCCACAATAATTACAAATAGCTATATAAGTCAGGGAAAGGACCTATGAAGTCAATACCCCATACATCAAAGAGCTCTACCACTTGAATATTTTGCAATGGCATATGATCTCTGGATGAGATGTTACCTGTCCTCTGGCATCTGTCACACGAGCTACAAAATGAAAAGGCATCTTTAAACAAATTAGGCCAATAAAAACCCGATTGTAATACCTTAAGCGCTATTCTCTTGGCCCCAAAGTGTCCTTCACAATCAAACTAATGGCAATGCTGCAATATGCTCAAATGCTCATCCTTTGAGACACACATTCTAATGGTAATGTCGAGATATAGACATCAACCTCTTCCTTTCTAGACTAGACATACTTGGAGGAAAAACCTTGGCAGTTATATAATTAACAATATCTGCATACCATGGACGTTGAACCTCTACTGTAAACAATTGTTCATCAGGGAAATTTTCATTCAAAGGATGCTCATCTTCGTCTTCTTCATGAAGTAGCCTAGATAGGTGATCTACAACTACATTCTCAATACCTTTTTTGTCCCTAATCTCTAAGTCGAACTCTTGCAGTAAGAGTACCCATCTAATCAACCTATGCTTTGCATCTTTCTTTGCAAACAAATATCTCAAAGCAGTATAGTCAGTGAATATAATAACCTTAGAGCCAATCAGGTATGATCTGAATTTCTCCAAAGTGAAAATGACAGCTAACAATTCTTTCTCAGTAGTAGAATAATTTATCTGAGCATCATTTAATGTTCTAAAAGCATACTAGATAGCATGAGGTACCTTATTGATTCTTTGGCCTAAGACAACTCCTAAGGTGAAGTTATTGGCATAACACATCAGCTCAAATGAAAGACTTCAATCAGGTGCCATCATTATTGGTGTAGAGGTGAGCAATTTCTTCAATGTATCAAAAGCTTACATACATTCATTAGTCCATTCAAACTTGGTATCTTTGGCTAGCAGTGCATAGAGGGGTCTAGAGATCTTGAAAAAATCCTTGATAAATCTTCTGTAAAATCCAACATGTCCAAGGAAACTTCTGACACCTTTGGCTGTCATAGAAGGGGGAAGTTTTGAAATAACGTCAATCTTGGCCTTGCCCACCTCAATACCCTTGTTGGAAATGGAATAATCCAACACAATGCGTTGTTATACCATAAAGTGACATTTTTCCCAGTTTAGCACTAAGTTACATTCTTCACATCTCTTAAGGACACTCTTCAGATGATGGAGGCATTCATCAAAATTAGAACCGAAAACACTAAAATCATCTATAAATACCTCAATGAATTTTTCCACCATATCGAAAAAAATCTCATCATGCATCTTTGAAAGGTGGCCGGTGCATTGAATAATCCAAATGGCATTCTTTTGTAAGCAAATTTTCCAAAAGGACATGTGAAGGTGGTATTGTCTTGGTCCTCTGGAGCTATTGCAATCTAGTTGTAACCACTGTACCCATCTAAGAAGCAATAGTAACTATGGCCGGCTAATCTTTCTAGCATCTAATCAATGAAGGGTAGGGGAAAATGATATTTTTTAGTCACCTTGTTCAGCCTTCTATAGTCGATGCATACCCTCCAACTAGTGGTTATTCTTGTAGGTATTAGCTCCTCATCTTCATTCTTCACCACTGTGATCCCACTCTTCTTTGGAATGACTTGAACTAGACTTACCCGTTTACTGTCTGAGATAGGGTATATAATAACAACATCCAGTAGTTTCAATACCTCCGCCTTGACTACCTCCTCCATGTGTGGGTTGAGTGTTCTTTGTGCATCCCTGGTGGGCTTTGCTTCGTCTTCAAGGTAGATGTGATGCATGCACTTGGCTAGACTTATCACCTTGATGTTAGCAATGGTCCATCAAATAGCAGTTTTATGCTCTCTAAGAACTCTCAACAGCTTCTCTTCTTCCCCAAAACTTAGATTAGCAGCAACCATCATAGGTAGTATCTTATTCTCTCCCAGATAAGCATAAGTTAGATGCTCTGGCAACTGCTTCAATTCCAAATTTGGTGCCTGGACAATAGAAGGGAAAATAGTAGTATTAGTAGGCACAAGAGTTTCAAATAGAGGGGTGTACCTACTTGGATGCTTTGGAGAGGCCTCAAGGAGGTGCACAGCTTTAATGATGTCATCAGTAACATCTTCATTTTCTGGCTCAATATCCGATCTTGTGAAACTATGGGTGAGGGTGGCCTCCAAAGGATCAATGTGATGGACCTGAAAAACTTTCTCAACAACACCTTGCATTACACATACATTAAAACATTCCATATCATCTTGGGGTAATTTCAATGCATTTGATATTTTGAATTTTATCTTCTCACCATTTACCTTCATACTTAAAATACCCTTTTTTCACACAAATTTTTGTATCAATAGTTCTTATAAAGAGTCTTCCTAAGATGATGAGCAAAGGAAATGGCATAGGATATTCTTCCATATCTAATACAATAAAATCAACAAGTAAAATAAATTCACCTACCTTTACCAAGATATCCTCAAGAATACCTCTTATTATGTTTACCAATTGCAAGGTGATGGAAGTTGGTTGAAGTTCCCCCAAACTCACTGTCTTGGATACAGTGTATGGCAGCAAATTGACACCCGCCCCTAGATCCAGTAATGCATTCTCAAAAAGCTGGTCACCTATCCTGCAAGGAATAGTAAAACTACTTGGATCTTTTAGCTTTGGTGGTAGTTTCCTTAACAACACTGCACTTACCTCTTTAGTTAAAACCACTGTTTTATGCTCCTGAAACTTCCTTTTATGAGTGCAACAATCTTTCAAAAATTTAGCATATGCAGGAATTCGTTGAATTGCATCTAGTAAAGGAATGTTAATCTCTACTTTTCTCAAAGTTTCAAAAATATCAAGCAATTTATTTTCTTTCTTTTACTTTGCTAACCTTTGAGGGAAGGGTGGTGCATTCACCTTCTCCATGTCACTTACCTTGGATGTGGATGCTTTATCTAGAGATGCATGTGCTGGCTCATCGGCTCCTATGATCTTACCATTTCTGAGAGTTGTAACGACCTTCAGTTGCTGGTGTCCTCCTGGATTAGGTATTGTTTGGGTTGGAAATTCACCCTGCTTTCTTCCACTCAGCTCCTTAGCCATTTCGTCCACTTGTACTTCCAGTCTTTGAATAGCTTGCTCATGCTTTACAGTTATTTGTCTTTACTCAGTCCGAAATTGTCTTTCATCTACCATGAACTAATCTTGTGAAGTCATCAGTTGTTGTTGTTGAGTTACCAATTGCCTTACAATACTCTCTAGGTCATTCTTCTTTGACTCCTGAACTAGTTGGGTTGCTTATTGGGAGTTCCTTTGCTACCCTTGAAGGTTCAGGGCATTCTGATTGTTATTCCATGAGAAGTTGGGGTGGTTTCGCCACCCTGGATTATAGGTATTGGAGTATGGATTGTTCTTGGGAGGATAATTGTTCTGTCCCATATAGTTTGCTTGCTCTTGATCTGCAGATGAATACAAAGGGCAAGTCTCAGTAGTGTGATCAAAATGAGAACATATAGCACATACCTAGAGTTGTGTGGGTTGTGGACTAGGTGGGATATTCAGAGTAGTCATGGCTTTTACGATCATATCTAGCTTTCTTTCCACAGCAGTCATCTGATTTGGAGATCCACCATTTACGTTCACTTCATACATGCCCTTGCTCTTTACTCTTTGTCTCTCTCTGGATGAGAATTGTTGGGTGTGCTCACTTAATGTCTCAAAAAGCTCCATGGCTTCTTCACTGCTCTTTTCCATCAGCACAGCTCCACAACCTGAATCAACAATAATCTTATTCATGTCATTTAGACCTTCATAAAAAGCTTGTACAAGCTCATCTTGAGGTAGGTTGTGATGTGGACACTTGAGAAGCAGCTCATTGAAGTGTCCCCATGCTTCGAAAAAGAGGTCTCCATCTCTTTCTTGAAAAGATTGAATCTCCTTCCTCATTTGTCTTGTCTTTTGGGCTAGGAAAAATTTCTTTAGGAACCTACTGGACAACTCTTCCCAAGTATGGATAGAAACTGCAGGCAACAAATTGTACCACAACTTAGCATTATCTTTGAAAAAGAATTAACCTGATTCCCTCTTGATCTAGGCCCTGGATATGCTGGAACTTGCAGAGATCAAAGAATTCCTGAAGATGCAAGTGTGTATCCTCAGTAGTTGTGCCCCTGATGTGAGTTAAAGCATTAAGTATTTGCGGGGATATGTAGTAATTGCCTTCTGCCTCCAGTTGATAGGCAATGCATGAGGGCTGGTTGAGGTTTTGTGGGATGAAGGATTGTTTCATGGGTCATCGCTCTGGTGGTGGTTGATTGACAAGTTGTTCCGACATCGGTACCTCTCCCTTGAATTCTTCTTCTTCCTCATCAACGTTGTCTCTAGGCTTCCGTCGAATGGTCCGCTCAATCTCTGTATCAAGTGGAAAGATGGTTGGATTCTTGGATTGAAGCCCTTGCATGAATCAAATGAAGTTCTTCAGTGTAGTAGCTTCAGTACTCCTGTTTGGGTAGTTTTTGGAACTGTGCTCGATCGCTCCAAGTTGGGCACTCGATCGCAATGCGCTTAAGTGCTATAAGCCTGCATTGGTTCGCAATAACAGGGACTATTTTGCCGCAGAACTGAAGCAAAAACAGAAAAGAAAAAAGAAGAAAAAAACTTAAAAATTTTAGACTTTTGATAAAAATAAAACAGAATAGAATAACAAAACTAAACGAAAATAATTCTAAACAGAATTTAACAAAATCCCTGGCAACGGCGCCAAAAACTTGTTGTGCAAATATCTACCTAAATTAATAGGCAAATAATTGAACGTTTTACTTGCAACTGCACAAGGTCAAAATGGTAACATAGTGTGCAAGTGCGAGATCATTCTCACAGAGATTGGTAAATTTTGATTTAAAATTAATTTCGCAATATAAAACGAGAAAAAGAAAAAGTGAGTTTGATTCGATAATAATAAAAGTGTAGGGATTTGATATCCAACACTAATCATGCTTTCACAATAAAACAATATGCCAATGCTTTATTCACATTATGAATACCTAATATGGCCAACCTAAGGGCATAGTATATACTACTTAAGCTATTGATTTCCCTAAGCAACGAGTTAGGTATGGTGTATACTCTAACTTTTTTCTTTCTTAAAGGATTTAGCATGGTGTATACTAAGTTATTCTTTAAGAAAGCATAATATCTGTGGAAATCGACAAACATACGAGGCCTAGGGCATGGTATATACTCCCGGTTTTCCATGTTGATTAACCCAAAAAACCCGCATGGATTTCTTTTGTTACTATTATTGAACCTAGGACTTGACCATCCAAATTGATTTAACTAACTAGTCCATACCACATGCATATGTTGATCAGAGAAACACATATGAGGAATTCAAGAAAACATGAATTAATCAAATTAAGCATTATAATGTAATTATCGCAAATATGCCGATATTGAATTATTGAGTAAACATAATCAGGGCTTCAATCAAGCCCTACTAATAGGTTTAGTTACACATGAGTTTGATGTTAAACATCTTCAAAAATTAAAATAGAAAGGAAAAGAATAAACCCAAAAAATGCTTCCTTGAAGATCCGTCAATTCTTCTCCAAAATCCCCCTCCTTATTTTTGTGTTTACAGGCCTATTTATAGAGTTTAAGTAACCCTAGAAACATCTAGAAACCCTAGAAATCTTAAAACAAAACCCTAAACTTATTTTCAAAATAGGACCAGCTACCATAATTTTCACTAACACGTGAATGCGCTCGATTGCACTGCAATCGATCCTTCTTCTTGCGCGCGCGAGCGCAAGTGAGTTCGATCCTTGGCTTGGGCGCTGTTGTGCTCGATCACCAGTCTCCTGTGCTCAATCGCTCTAACAAACTCCAGCTTTTCCCCAAATTTTCTCTTTAAGCCTAATATTTCCATAATGCTTCATTTTCTTCAAAAACCTAGAAAAACATAAAAAACACAAAAAGGAAATAAAATAGAACGAAATAACACAAACTAAGAGCTTAACAAATATAAATTAAAGGGCTTAAATTTGAATATTTAAGCACTTATCATAACCTACACAGCGTCATGTCCTCTCTAGGTACAAGGAAAACCAGAGACAAAATCCATTCTCACATTTTCCCATGGCCACTCAGGTACTAGAAGAGGTTGTAATAAATCCGCTGGATGTCTATTCTCATACTTTACTTGTTAACAAGTCAAACATATAGAAATATATTCTACTACATCCTTCTTCATCCCTGGCCACCAATAATTTTGTCTCAATCCCTTGTATATCTTATTATTACCCGGGTGCATGGAATATACAGAATCATGAGCCTCTCTTAGTATCTCCTTTCTAATCTCCACATTATAGGGAACACAAACTCTATGCCCAATATCACCATACCATCTTCTCTAATTCTAAACTCGGTTGTCTTCCCACTCAACACTTCCTGTCTTATCTTCTCTATCCCCTCATCTCTACCCTGCATCTGTAATAACCGATCAATAATAGAAGAATGTATCACCATACGTGCTATCAGTTCTCCTCTATCATTGACACTCAACTGCATCCTCATGCTTCTTAATTCTATCATCAAGCTAGTATTATGACTCCTAATAGCAGCTAATCTTCTTGTAGCCTTTCTACTCAATGCATCAACTACTACATTATCCTTTCTTGGATGATAATGAATTGTATAGTCATAATCACAAATCAACTCTATCCACTTCCTTTACCTCAAATTCAACTCATTCTGGGTTGGTAAATGCGTCAAGCTTTTATAATTAGTAAAAATTTCATAATTGGCCCCATATAGATGATGTCTCTGAATCTTCAAAGCAAAAACTATGGCAGCCAATTCTAAATCATGGGTAGGGTAATTCCTTTCATGGTTCTTCAGTTGCCTAGATGCATAAGCTATAACTCTACCATGTTACATCAACACACATCCCAACCCCTGATGTGAAGCATCACTGTATACTATAAATCCTTCATCATCAGAAGGAAGCACTAATACCAAGGCAGTAGTCAGTTTTTCTTTCAATAGCTAGAAACTTTTCTCACATTCCTCTAACCAGCTAAACTTCATGTCTTTCCTGGTCAATTTAGTCAATGGTCCAGCAATTATAGAAAATTTTTGGATAAATCTCCTATAATAACTAGCCAACCCCAAAAAGCTTATAATATCAGTTACACTCGTGGGTCTTTCCCAATTCAACACTGCTTCTACTTTCTGTGGGTCAACTGCTATCCCCTCTCCCGACACAACATGCCCCAAGAAAGATATTTCACTCAACCAAAACTTACACTTAGAGAACTTTGCATATAGTTTCTCTCTCCTCAGAATCTCCAACACTATCTCCAAATGTTGCATAGGCTCCTCTTCATTCTTGGAATATACCAAAATATAATCAATAAATACAATCAAAAATCTGTCCAAGAATGGTTTAAACACACGATTTATTAGGTCCATAAATGCTACAGGAGCATTAGTCAACCCAAATGGCATCACTAGAAACTCATGATGGCCATAACGTGTCCTACAAGCAGTCTTAGGCACGTCCCCCTCCTTTATCCTCAATTGATGATAACCCTATCTCTGGTCTATCTTAGAAAACACCCTAGCTCTTTGTAACTGCTCGAATAAATCATCTATCCTGGGCAAAGGATATCTACTCTTGATGGTGATCTTATTTAACTGTCACTAATCAATACACAACCTCATTATCATGTCCTTCTTCTTGACAAACAACAGAGGGGCTCCCCAGGGTGAATTACTAGGTCGAATAAATTGTTTACCTAGTAACTCTTGAAGCCGAACTTTCAACTCTCTCAATTCAGCTGGTGCCATTCTATAAGGTGCTATAAATATGGGTACTGATCCTGGAATCACTTCGATAGAAAACTCAATCTCCCCATTGGAAGGCAAACCAGACAACTCCTCAGGGAATATGTCAGAAAAATCTTTCATTACCAAGATTTCTTCTAATTACCTACTTTCCTTGCTAGAATCCACCACATATGCCAAATACCCATCACAACCCTTCTTCAACCATTTACTAGCAGTTAAGGCAGAAATAAACAATTAGCAAGTATTTTACGTTCTCCATGAAAATTAAACTTCTCCTGTCCGAGTATCTTGAACACCACATTTTTCCTAAAAAAATCTACCCAAGCATGATGTGCAGATAACCAATTCATCCCCAGAATTAAATCAAAATCTGTCATATCTAAAGGCAATAAATCAACTTCAAATTTTCTATCAGCAATATTAATCACACAACCTCGATAGATTGTCCAGATGATAACCTTATCTCCAGTAAGAAATTCAACAATAATCTCACGCATCAAAGGACTAGCACTAGCATCAATAGATTCATATAAATACTAGATGCAAAAGAATGAGTTGTACTAGGATTAACCAATAATCTAGCAGGCCTACCAAGGATAGATATCGTACCCATAACAACATCAGGAGTAACATGTGCATCATGTTGGGTCAATGCATAGACTCTGCTATCTCTGGACTGAAACTGGCTACCACGTCCTCGCTCAACTACTGATCCTCGACCTCTGTTTGCACACTCCCTGATCTACCACCTCTCTCCAATGATCTTCTCCCAATACTTCCAATGCCTATGCCAACAGATTTTCCCACTGGACAATTATAGCAACATGTCCTCCCTTACCACATACAAAGCATATTTGCATAGGGCAATTCTGAGACAGACGCTCCATCTGATTACATCTAAAGCAAACCCTTGCCTCTCGATCATACATCTGGTTACCACTTCCCCCTGGTGACATACTAACTCATCTACCCTAAACACCCATACTGCTACCACCTCTAGGTTCTTCAAATCTAGACCTCTTTAGCCAATCTCTCTTACCTCTAAACTCCATCAAATTCTTCTTAATCTGTAATGCTTTATCCACCAGTACAGCATAATTTTCTATGCCCATATAAGAGAGTTTAGTCCGAATGTCATAGTGTAATCCGTCTAAAAATCTCTTATATTTTCTCTCATCCGTATTCACTAATTCAGGTAAAAACCTTGACAGGACTATAAATCTACTATCATATTCAGCCACCGATAAATTTCCCTACCTTAGATGAATAAAATATTTCTCTTGTTGTGCCCGAAAGGTATATGGGAAATACTTCGCTGAGAACTCATCCTTAAACTTACTCTAAGTTAAAAGTTGTTATACCCATGTACTTACCCTGGGAAAAATATACTCCCACCATTGAGAAGCCTCATCCTCCAGCATAAATGAAGCAAAAGCAACCTTCTGTCTATCTGTCACTGGTAAGACCTCAAAATATTTTTCGACATGTCTGATCCACTGCTCAGCTTCTACAGGATTTATAGATCCTCTAAAAGAATGGTGTTTAAACTTAAGAAATCTCACAAAATGATCACTTTGTATCTCATGTGCAAACACACCTCTCTCATGAACCTCTTGTCTCACCACATGAGGTTCTCTTCTACCTCTTTCCTCTAATTTTCTTTACAGATTATCAGCCCTTTCTTCAGCTACATTCATCCTCTCTATAGCACGATTAAGAGCTTCTCTTAATTCATCCTTCTTAACCTCAGATTCTCTCCCAGCTCTACTAATACCAGCTGCACTATCAATATGTTGCCTCGTAGGAACCACAGACTCAACTTCTTCCTCTGCTTTAGTTGTCCTAAAAATTGGGGGTCTACCACATCCCCTCTGATTCAGAACTGTACCTCAACCTCTAGCACATCCATGTGTCATCCTTAGACTCTGCATTAAAATATAGTTTATTTGGATCTTCCACTTCTTTAAGTTCTCATGCAGTCTACATAATCATAAAACCTAATGCTCTTATACCAAAATTATAATGACCCATCCCGAGTTGGCCACCCTCGTGACGGTGTCATCACATTTTGAAAATCCCAGCATGACACACATATGCAACAATAAAAATAATACTAACAAAATTTTTTACTTTAATCCATAACCCTCAACAGTGGAGGTACATCATTATGATATTGACTTAAACATAATTTACAACGTAAAATGCATGAATATTTACAAATAAAATTTTATTTTATTTTCTCGTTACTTTGAGGATGTGGACACGTATGTGGCTTATAGAAAATGATTTCATCTGACTCTCAACCCACTAGATTATTTGTCTTGCCTACTACCTGAAATCATTGTACAATGATGGATGAGCTTCACAAGGTCAGTGAACTAAATTTACTAGAAGTATTCAATTTGTGTGAATAGTCTTTTTATATTTAATCATTTATATCTCATATGACTAGATAATAGCATATAGTCTAACATTTAGATAGTTCCTATCATATCATACTTCTATGTTTCTTTCTCACCATAACTGTCTTTCTGTAAGACTCATTTATCTACAAATAAATGTATAATAACAACAACACTTCAGTAATACAATCAACATGTAAAACAAATGCAATGCATGAATTATTATTAGGGAACATCTTCCCACATGTCGGCATGTTTTTATCTTAGACCAGCCCCCTCCTGGTTCTTTCATTTCTAGCATATATCGACTGTCACGGTATTTATTTCCAGCATATACCGGCTGTCACAGTTTTCCTTTATTTCCAACATGTACCGACTGTCACGGTTTTTCAATTAGACCAGCTCCTTCCCGTTCTTTTATTTTATACACATGCATATAAACAATGATATGAAATATGCGTATGAGCAATAATATAAAAACAATATGAATTTAAATATTTAATTTAACTATCTTGTTTTTTCTCAAATTTCTACTTGATAAATTTCACTAATTTCTTCTCCTCATATATCACATCAATTTATCAACCATCATTATTAAATCGACTCATTATTCTAATAATATTACTTTTCACATAATAATTTTCTGCATGTCTAATATTCATATCATACCTATCAATCCATTTTTCATCTACTACCAAAGCACAAGCTAATAATTTATTTTAATATTATCACTAGATATTTCATTTTATCTAGATTACTTAAAATAAATCTAACTCACCACGTAGCATTTAGAGTTACTCGTGGATCACCTCTTTACCTTTCCTGCTCCTTTCAGCAATTTCCCCCGGTTGCTGATCGTCAACACCTAACATAATATTTATATTAAAATTTCTAATTTATTCTTCAATTCTTCGTAAATTACACCTTTTGAAAATTCTCACTTTGAATTCTAGGAAATTTCATGTATGCTAAAAATTAAAAAATAAACATTATGTTATTTACCTTATGTTTTTTTTATAGCTTCTCGTGACTCTCTATAAAATTCTCCCGTAAACCTCTTCAAAATTTTGCTCTTTTAACCTTTCTTTCGGTCCCCAAGTGTTTAAAGAAATAGAGTAATTGAAGGAAAACCAAACAGGATTTGGTAAGTAATAAAGTAAATTTACGTTTTTTGTATATATATATATAAGTAAAATTTTTGTTGCAAAACTCGGCAGCTCAAATTTTCCTTGCAAACTCAGCAACCTTGTTGCCTTACATGCAACAAGGTTGTCTTCTCCTGGCAACAGGTGTTGCTACCTGTTGTCAGCTTCTTTTTCTTTTCCTTTTTTTTCTTTTCCTTTCTTTTCTTTTCCTTCTGGACGACTCCAGATCTTTTTTTTATAAAAATTTAACTTTTCACATTTAAATATATATTATTTTAACTCTATGTCATATTTATTAAAGTACTTCTTTTCCCTTATTTTACAAATACGGGTATTACACAAGAATAGGAGATTTTGGACAAAGATCAAGGTATGAGTTTTCTTTCTTTCTTTTAAATTTATTAAATCTTTTTCCTAAGCTAAATATTTGGGTTTTTGAAGTTTGAATTTGAGGTTTTGCTTTTGGAAAGCATTAAGAAAAGTTAGGTTTTGTTAAGAAAAAGAGCTTTAGATTCATTTCTTCTCTTGGGTAGCGTTAAATCTTTGATCTAAAACCCTTATGAACTTATGTTTGGCTTGGGCTGGAACTCACATGGGAGACAAGAGATAATTTTGAAGAAAACTGGTGTTTTTACCAAAAACATTTATGAATTCGGGACTAGACAGTCGACTGTCAAAACTGCATAGTCGATTGTGAAATTCTTTAGACCTTGGACAGTCGACTATCCATTTCTGTGCAAACTTCAGGGCAGCGTACAATCGACTGCCCAATATGGACAGTCGACTGTCCAAGCCCCTGAACCTATTTTTCAGCCTTGTTTTCAAAAATAAGTAACTTTTTTTTTATTTCATTCCTAAACTTCTCTAAAAGTACTATGAGCTTGATTACATGATAAAATTTTAAATTTAAGATATTGAAAAGATTTCTTTTGTTTTATAACACACTAGAATGATTTTTATAAAAGTTTTAAATAAAATGGTAAAAAGTTTAACCCATAGATATTATATACTTGTATATATTCCATGATAGAATTTGGGTGTTAAATGCTTGTATGCTTATGAGTGTTTATACCAAGTATCTATGTATTTGTTTAGTGTGATTCAAAGGAAAACTCAAAGGGTAGGAAGTAAACCCGAGGTTGGATCTTGACCCGTCAAATGTCAGTTTCACCTTACTTCTAGTACACGTTGCATATTTTATAACAACACAAAGATCTAAAAGTATATGAAAATGAATGAATATAGAAATACTAATAATATCATGGAAATTTTATATATATGTAAGGGTGTAAAAGTATAAGAGACAAACATAGATATACTATGTAGTGCCCTAAGGAAAGATAGTGATATGGATAATTTAATAAATGACTTATGAAATACAAAGGACATGAATTGTTGTAATATGAATGATTGATTTATGCTTGACTTTAAGTACAGAGATACCTTGAAGTGTCCTATGTTTGAGAAAGTTTGCGTTGTGAATAAATTGTATAAGATATAAATTCTTGTTAATGTTGTGATAGTGGGAATGTGTAGAATGACCTTGTAATGTTAGTACTCCTCCCGACATGGGGTAGGGAGGGATCCTATTAGTTTAACTGTAAGGACTCCACTCAAAAAGAGGTACGAAGGAGATCCAAATTGTTAATTGTAAGGACTCCACCCGGTAAAAGGGTAAGGAGGAGATCCAGATTCTTTATGATGGGAGACGTCCCTATTGTTTATGATTAGCCCAATGAGGAGCATGAACTTTGAAGTGATGAAAGAAGTGAAGTTGCATTACGTTACATTGTATTATAAATGATTGGTGTATAATTGATAACTTTGCTTGGCCCATAAGAGGCACAAGTGATGTTTGGCCCATGAAGGGCATGTGTTGTTATTAATCCATTAAAGAAAACTCGTTGTAATTAGTCTGTGAAGAGCATGTGATGTGATTCTCGTAATGAAGGGTGTTGAATGTATTTGGTTCAGTAAAGAGTATGAAATGTTGATTGTTATAGTATAAAAATGTTTGAGATTTGTTGTTCCTCTCAAAAGATTGATCATATAATATTTGCGAAGTGATAATAACTATATACTTTCTAATTTACTGAAGAAATAAGGAATACTTGTAATGACTACTTCGTTAGTAACATGAAATGAGAAAGGTAAGCTGAAAAGTTTATACTTATGAGTCGTATTATTTCCCGCACTTAGAAAGAAATAAATTTTAAATTAAGGCTTGAAAAATAAAAAACAAATTACCCTTTATTTATGTTGATCTCAACCATTGATTTTTCAAATGTTGATTTGTCTTCTAGAAGTATTTTTTTTTACTGCTAACAACACAAAATCACAAATTTGAGCTATTTTCATTTTCAAGTACATATTTACCGCTAACAACACAAAATCACAAATTCCATCGCTAGAATATAACAAAGACATATTTTCCATATTTTTATAAAAATATATAACAACGATAAAAAAAATTTCACTGATGGGGACTTTCAATGACAAGAATTATGTCCCCCACTAATGTGTACTATCAACAATGTAAGAGGTAATGATGGACTCAATAGTGACGAAATTGGTATTTCGTCGATACCCCTGATTTTTGTAGTGCTCCATCTCTCGTATCACATTGAAATGCAAAACAAGTAAATTGTGATCTAAAGATTGATTTCTAATTTTAAGGTGTCAACTGGCTTAGTTAGTAAAATCATTTGTCATGAACATTCTTTGAGATGAAATCTCATTCACAACAAAATTAAGAAATGACTACCTTCTATTATATAGCTCATAAACTCAATGAACTTTTAAATATATATAATTTCCTCTTTTCTTTTCTTTTTTTCTTAGTTGAATGCATGATTATTTTGATTGTTGTTCAAGTTATAATTAAAGGTACAACACCAACCCTCAAATTTCTTATTTGAATTAAATCTAGCTAGAGATGAACAATTGAAAAAGTTGTGTTAATTAGACCCTCAACAATATTTCCCTTATTAAGTTCTCATTTTGTAGCTTATGCCAATTTAATTAACCCGTATTACTTAGGGACTGTTTGGCTCGACATATGCATCCGGTTGTTGACAGTGACACATTGCTAATACAGCTCCTAAACTTTTCTAATTCTAATAGGCTATGTTTATCCTCCAACAAAAATGTACACACCTAACAATATATAGATTTGTACTATTTTGTAATTAAGACTGTAATTAGATTTCTTAACAGAATAGAAAGCAGACTTTAAGTCCTCAATTAGTCCCGAAATTACAATAACTCCATTGGTTGTGATTTTGAACTATAAAAGAACTTGGTATATGTCTCAAAATTACCAAAATTAGAAGGGCTTGTTTGCTTGCACAGCTAAGATTCTATGACTTGCAATTTGATTGCCAAACTAAAGGTGCTAGAAAACGAAGGTTCAACTAACGCATTGAGTAGTGCCGCTTCAAAAATCAAAATCCATATCAAAACCCCCTTTTTCTAGTACCTACTATTTTTATTAACCAGCTAATTGATATTAAGGCAATGGTAGTTTTTTTGTAAGGATATTGTAGTACTTGAGAAGTCATAGAAGAAATAATTCTCAAATAAATAAATAAAGAGAAGTCATAGAAGAAACAAAGATCTTCACATTAGAAAAAACTTTAGGAAAATTACATTGCACTACCTAAGTTTGCTGAAATAACACTAATATACCAAAAATTTTAACCCACTATTCACCTAAAACATCAATTTTCATCATCAAGCGGCTCAAAATCAATTTCTTTGAAGAATCAAAATTTTAATTGGATATTACTTTCATGATCACCAAAGTAACCCTTAATGTTAAAATATCCCCAGTGATTATGATAAGTTTAATAATTATATTTATCAATTATTTACCTCAAAATTGCTTATAACACAAATTTTTAGATTATTTCAATTCATATTTTCTATAAAAAAAAATTAAAGCAAGCACTATCATTTTAATACTTAAAACATAAAAGTTTTTCTTTGATTTTTCTTTTATTATGGTCTTTGATATTCATATATTTGAGATGTGAGACTATTTAATTTTATAAATAAATATATCAACAAACTTTTTAATTAAAATATTTTAATTTTATTGTATTTGAGGATGTGATAGGCGATGATATCATAATATTTTTAAAATATAAAATATATGAAGTAAATTTTTTTATACCATATAATAGAATATAAATCAATTTAAAATCTACTTTTAACAATTTTTGAAAAAGAATGATGATATTTTTTTTTATAAGAAAAGCCCTAAAACATCATTGTTAAATATGTTTCATCCCTAATACTTCTAGTTTTTAAAAAGTAACATTTATGATAACTAAGTGTACTTTGATCATCATAAAAAGTAATATTCAGTTAAAATTTAGATTATTCAAAAAAAAAATCATTTGGGAGCTATTTGATGGTGGAAATTGGTGTTTTGGCGTAAATCGTGGATTTTAAAAAGTTTGGTATATTAGTGTCATTTCAGAAAATTTAGAAGTAGTGGAATGTAATTTGCCAAAAACTTAATTATGTATAAATAGGAGCTATATCATTCTTTTTAACTTACCAATACCATTGTTACGTAGCATTTCTTTCTTCTCTTCCCTTCAACCTCTTGTCTTCAAAATGGCACGGAATTTTCCAATTCTTTTGCTAGCATGTGCTTTGTTTCTTTTAGCTTCTTTAATGGCTTTTGCTGCAATCATTGAACATTCATTTCATGTAAATCTACTTACCCTTTTGAACTCTTTCTCATTTTTTTTTTGTTTTTCCCCATTAAACTATTTGATTTTCTTTATATAAAATATAAACTCTTTGATTTTGTTAGTCTCAGGGAAATTTTTCATATTGTATAATGGGTAATTGTACCTCCTGGAACCTTGAATTAAATATTTTAATTTCGGTGTTTAGTTTTGACACATTTCCGGTGTATTTTTTTTGGAATAATAATAATTTTTTTTTATTCAGGATTGTGGAACTTGGAAATAAGAATCAAGTAGTAAAGATGTTTATTATTTGGAGATTTCAAAATTTTGAAGGAAAGTAAGAAGAGACAAATACAAAATAGAAATTTAGAGTGTTATGTGGTGAAAAATAGAAGCAATGCAAAGTATAGGGGTGATGATGTAATAAGAAGGAAGTTGGACTATATAAGGGTGGGTGAGATCATATTTTTAGAGAAGAGAAAGAAGAAAGAAGAGACAAAGGGAGAAAAAAGAAAAAAGAAGAAGAAAGGGAAAAAAGGAAAAAAATGAGAGGGGAAAGAGTAGGAGATTTTGGACAAAGATCAAGGTAAGGGTTTTCTTTCTTTCTTTTAAATTTATCAAATCTTTTCCTAAGGTAAATATTTGGGTTTTTGAAGTATGAATTTGAGGTTTTGCTTTTGGAAAGCTTGAAGAAAAACGTTTTTTTTAAGAAAAGTTAGGTTTTGTTCTAATGTGTTGATTTTAAGAGCTTTAGATTCATTTCTTCTCTTGGGTAGTGTTATATCTTTGATCTAAAACCCTTGCGAACTTGTGTTTGCCTTGGGTTGGAAGTCTCATGGGAGACAAGAGGTAATTTTGAAGAAAAATGGAGTTTTTAACAAAAAAAATTTCTGAATTCGCGACCAGATAGTCGACTGTCCAAAGTGTACAGTCGATTGTGAAACTCTCTGGACCTTGGATAGTCGACTATCCATTTCTGTGCAAACTTCTGGGCAGCCTATAGTCGACTACCCAATTATGGACAGTCGACTGTCCAAGCCCCTGAACCTGTTTTTCAGCCTTGTTTTCGAAATCATGTAACTTTTGTTATTTCATTCATAAACTTCTCCAAAGGTACTATGAGCTTGGTTACATGATAAAGTTTTAAATTTAAGATCTTGAAAAGATTTCTTTTGTTTTAAAACATGCTAGAACCATTTTTATAGAAGTTTTAAATAAAATGGGAAAGAGTTTATGACTTAACCTATAGATATTATATACTTGTATATATTCCATGATAGAATTTGTGTGTTAAATGCTTGTAAGCTTTTGAGTGATTTTACTAAGTGTCTATGTATTTTTTTAGTGTGATTCAAAGGAAAACTCAAAGGCTAGGAAGTAAACCCAAGGTTGGATCTTGGACCATCAAAGTTGAGTTTCACCTTACTTCTAGTAAACGTTGCATATTTTATAGCAACATAAAGATCTAAAAGTATATGAAATTGAATTAATATAGAAATGCTAAAAAGATCATGGAAATTGTATATATATGTATGGGTGTGAAAGTACAAGAGACAAACTTAGATATACTATGTTGTGCCCCAAGGAAAGATAGTGATATGAATAATTTAATAAATGACTAATGAAATACAAATGACATGAATTTTTGTAATATGAATGATTGATTTATGCTTGACTTTAAGTACATAGATACCTTGAAGTGTCTTATGTTTGAGAAAGTTTGTGTTGCGAATAAATTGCATAAGATTCTTGTTAATTTTGTGATAGTGTGAATGTGTACAATGACCTTGTAATGTTAATACTCCTCCCGGTGTGGGTAGGGAGGGATCCTATTAGTTTAATTGTAAGGATTCCACTCAACAAGGGGTAGGGAGGAGATCTAAATTTTTAATTGTAAGGACTCCACTCGGTAAGGGGTAGGGAAGAGATCCAAATTGTTAACGGTAAGGGTTCCACCTGGCAAGGGGTTGGTTGAAGATCTAAATTGTTTATGATGGGAGATGTCCCTATTGTTTATGATTAGCCTAATAAGGGGCATGAACTTTGATGTGATGAAAGAAGTGAAGTTGCATTGCGTTACATTGTATAATGAATGATTGGTGTATAATTGATAACTTTGATTGGCCCATGAGAGGCACAAGTGATGTTTGGCCCATGAGGGGCTTGTGTTGTTATTAGTCCATTGAAGGAAACTTGTTATAATTAGCCCGTGAAGAGCATGTGATGTGGTTCACGCAATGAAATGTGTTGAATGTATTTGGTTCAGTAAAGAGTATGAAATGTTTATTGTTGTAGTATGAAAATGTTTGAAATTTGTCGTTACTCTCAAAAGATTGATCATATAATATATGTGAAGTGATAATAACTATATACTTTCTGATTTACTGAAGAAATAAGGAATACTTGTAATGACTACTCCGTTTGTAACATGAAATGAGAAAGGTAAGCTGAAAAGTTTATACTTATGAGTTGTATTATTTCCCGCATTTAGAAAGAAATAAATATTAAATTAAGGCTTGAAAAATAAAGAACAAAACTTTTAAAACTATTACCTTTGGTAATGTGTTTCTCATTGAGCTTTTTAGCTCACCCTTTTATTTTCTATCATTTCAAGTAATAGAGGGAGTTTGATAGTCAAAGTTGAAGGAAGTCCTAAATAAGGCTTTCATCTACGACATCCTCGTCTTTTAAGTTTTTGTTAAGAGTCTAAGCCCATGGTTAAAGAAAGTGTTCAAGGCTTACTTAAGTGAGAGAGTTTTCTTTCATTTGCATCTTTGGAAAATTGTAAAATCTTTTACTCTCTTGTGTTGTAAAGATTGTTTGGATGTGTAAAAATGTGATTTCATAAACTGGTGAAGTTTGATAGAATGTTTGTATTCTTGATGAATATTACATGGTTACGTCTTGAGTCAATGTGCTCAGTGCTGAAAGGTAATGGAGCTGTTCCGAGTAGGGCCTACTCAAGATGGGTCGTTACAGTATGCTTGCGTTAGTGAAGCCATGTAGAGATTTTGTTAGTCTTAATTATTAGCATACAAAATCCGCGGGGCAAAATCTGTTTATGTATTTATAACACATAACAGGCGATACACGTAATTTATCATGCCAAATTCTTCTTGTGAAAATCAAATTATTCTATTTCGAACCTTTTTTTTCAAATGACCAAAACACCCTTTAGAGTTTAACCAACGCTAACTATTAGCAACCTGGCTAGAGGTAATTAGCTTAAGTAGTACTAGTTATTATTGGGATCAACTTCTCTACAGTTAAAAATTGTGAAGTAAAGTATGCAGTACATATAAAGTTTGATCATAAAGTGATCTTTATCATATCTTAAAATTTAAAGAGTCCAAATTTATAAACAAAAACAGTATATTGTAAGCTTTACTTTACAATTTTTACTGTAAAAGAGTTGATCTCTTAATTATTAGTGTCAGTCTCTCTCACTCTTCAAGGAGATACCATTCTGTCTCATGAATGCCCTTTATTTGAAAATCAGCAGATTATTTTGATCGTTTTTCAGGTGCAAAACTTGACTGTAAGGCTACTGTGCAGCGAGCAAGTGATAAATGCAGTGAACGGAAGCCTCCCTGGCCCAACCATAAGAGCGCGCTAGGGTGACACACTTGTTCATCTCTTTAACCATTCACCCTACAATCTTACCATTCACTGGTAATTAGTAAATCCTTCTAAAAAAATATTAACCATTAAAAAATAAAATAAAATCACCAACTTTCTCGTCGAAAATTGTTTTGACTTTTGACATTGACATTAATGAAACAGGATAACATTAATTTTCATATTCTATCCTTCTACTCCCTTTCATCCTCAACCGGCAAATTTGTTACGATTATTCTTGACTTATTCTGTTGACTGCATGTACACACTAATTTTCTTTTATAAGACCCGATCACCTTTTTACTTAGTCAATTGCTGTCTGTAAGTTTTACCACTTTGTTTTAAATAATAAAAAAATAGATGCTTGAATTTTCTTCTGACTACAAATTCTATTTCAACTATTTGGTTATGCATGTTCGAAGCATATATAATCCTTGTTAATTAATTAATTACAAAAATCCTGGTTACTTAGGATATTGTCCAACCACTACGTACATATATACATAGATCAACTGAAGATTATATTAGAGTATATACTATATAATTCTATCCAGATCAAGCACTCCTTTTATCTATAAGTATTGATATGCCAATCATGGTATTTATACCAAAATGTTTTTAATATATTTAGTATATCTTTAACTAAAAGAATGAATATTTATGTAGGCATGGAATTTTACAGTTATTCAGTGGTTGGGCCGACGGACCTCCCATGGTAACTCAAAGCTCAGTACGCCCCGAACAAAGCTTTACATACAAATTTAACATCATTGAACAGGAAGGAACTCTTTGGTGGCATGCCCATGTCTTATGGCTCCGTGCAACTGTTTATGGTGCACTTCTCATTTTCCCGAGAACCGGTCACTCCTACCCTTTTCTTAAATCAGACAAGGAAGTTCCCATCTTACTCGGTACATACTAACTCTATTGATTAAATATTTAAGAAAAAGCTTGCATAATGTTGGATTGATCACACGACTAACGGTTAAGATAAACTTAAGCGTGAAACATGCATACACACATGATTGAGAGTGCTCGTGAATCACGTGCGTACAATTCATGAGAAAATCTCAACTGTCAATCATGCCAACTCTAGACGTTTTTTACCAAATTAATTTCTCCATAAAAAGATTGATTAATGTAATTAGAGGTTGTGGTAATTAATTAATATGTACCATTAAAATGTTCGTACAGGGGAGTGGTGGGATGCTAATGTTATGGATGTTGAGGATGAGGCACTTGCCACTGGCGGTGCTCCAAACAATTATGATGCTTACACGATAAATGGATTGCCTGGGGATCTTTATCAATGTTCACAAGACCATAAGTAACCAATTAAACAGTAACGTATATTCAACTTATTATTTTTATATTTCTACAATTTATTGATTAATTAGAAGTTTTTTTAATTTTTATTTTTTATGATTATCTAAGAAGTTATTTTCTGTTATAGGTATGCCCAAGCTTAAGGTGGTGAAAGGAAAGACCTATCTCTTACGTATAATCAACACTGCACTCTGGACGATTCGAGACCTGTCAATCACACGAATTATAAACAGAAAAGAAAAAAGACAAGATTTACCCAGGTTCATCCAAGAATAGAGCTACGTCCTGCCAGAAGTTTCTTATTATAAACCTCACAAATCTCCCGTTATCATGTATGCTCAGTACATAAAAAGTATTTATATGCAACTTAAGACGTCCTAATTAGGGTTTAATTAGGATTTCTGTTCTACTACAGAACTACGGCTCTTTATGGGCTAAAGCCCAAACCACTAAGCAAAAAACCAGACCCAACTCATGTACATGGCCCAAAAGTTTCGGGGGTGCTGCCCCCTAACCCCCGCCCGCTCTCCGGAGAGTGGGACCCTCGTATTCCTCTCGGGTTCTACAGATCTGGTCCAGTTAAGTATGCACCAACTCTAACAATCTCCCACTTGGGAAATACTTCACACACATGGAAAACTTCCCATGACTCTGTTTCTTCAAGCCTATCTCAGTAGCACAACACTCAAACTTTGCTAGACTAACTACTTTAGTCAAGAAATCTACGTTGTTCACTATTGTATCGACTTTCTCCAAGATTATAACATTTTCTTCAATCTTTTCCCGGATGAAATGATATTGGATATCAATGTGCTTCGTCCATGAATGAAATGCATGATTCTTTGCTAAGAAGATAGTACCTTGATTGTCACATTTCACCTTCACTACTTCTTGTTTAAACCCAAGCTCAGCACACAACCTTTGAAGCCAAACCTCTTCCTTTCTAGCATGAGTTATTGCCATATACTCTGCTTCTATAGATGAAAGGGAAACAACACTTTGCCTTTTGCTCATCTAACTTATTGCCCCATGATTACGCCCAAAGTGTAACACGGTTATTGTAGTACGGCTTTGGGGTGTCGATTCCACAGGGAAACAAGTTAAGTACAAAAGAAAATGTGTAAACCTTAAAACGAACGATAAAAGTTACACGAAATATTTTTGAGTTTTGATGGTGAAATAATGTAAGAAAAATTGCGTAATTGTAAATGAAATATAAATGAGAAATAACAAGGTTTCAGGAATCCTCCTTAGGTTCGTTCCCTATTTCCACTCTTGATTCAATTGATTTTATCTCGATTGCAAGTTTCACATCCCAAACAAACAATCGGAATATATTCAATCAAGCACATTTATAACTCTAATATAATTGCTACAAATTACTCATTGATTTCGGTTCAAGCACACATGACCGATCTTAAAGATTATCAAGAAATGACAATATATCACAATGACAATATCGCAGTAATGGACAATCAGTAAAATAAATCTATCAGAATCAATCACATCCAAACAACCTCAATGGAGGAGAAGGATGCGATCACCGGATTAAGAGAATCTAAAAGAAGAAGAATAAAAAGTGCATCTATCACATGAACTCAAATCCTTCTTACTTAATCAATGAATAATTCATAAAACAATATTCGACATTAAATCCGTACAACTGAATTAAGAAGGAAATAAGGAACAATAAATCCCTAAGGATTCATCCTTTTCCCTTGTGTGAAGACTAGTTGGCCATGGAAATCAAGGTGGAAGAACAATAAGGATGCTCTCTCCTTGATTTGGCTATGGAGTTCAAGGTGGAAGAACAATATGGATGCTCTCTCCCCTTGATTTATAGCCCTCAAGAAACTTAGAAATAAAATGAAAGAATGCTGGATTTGGGATCTAAGATCCTCTCTGTTTTTCTCTTTTCCTTCCTTCCTTGCTTCATTTCTCTCTTGAATTCTTTGAATGCCCGGCTGCACACTCCTTAAGGAGGTATTTATAGATTACAAGTAGTAGCTAGGGGTATTTCAGTCTTGGAAAAATGTCACTTGCTCACCCTAATCAGGTCAAGAGGCGAGTGGGCTGTGCTGTGCGCCTGGGCCTGCTGTGCGCCTGGGCCTGCTGTGCTGGCCTACACTGTTTCCACTAAAACTGCCAGAACTTTCTCTAGAAAAATCCTTTTTACGTACCATAAAATTCTCCAGAAAATAGACTTCCGGATATTTCTAAGTATATATGGCTCATCTCTTGGTTCTTCCTACATCAATACAGTTTAATCTGCAAAGATGATTGATCTGTACGGGAAATTCTGGCAATTCAGTGAAACTCCTTCAGCTTGTATGCAGAAGTGCACACACTAGTGTGCCTACCCTTAAATTGCTCCAAAGTGATGCACACACTTGTATGCAGTCTTTTAACTTACTGTACTTTATTAATCCAGCCTTGGTTTAGACTTTAACCATCTTTGAATCATGTTTGGACACATCTAAACCTTGGACAAAAATGAGCACCGACACCCAAGATCTTTTGGTGCTTTAAACATGGATTGCTTTATTATCTCTTTTGTACTCAAAGTACCTGAAAATGCATCGAATTAAGTCAATGATTTATGAATATCACTTTAGAGTTATCAACATATAAAAGTGCGATTACGACCGAGATCAACCCTAAAATATTAACAATTAATATTGTTTAGATGCATTTTATGACTCTCATCACAACCCCCAACTAGCTTATTGCTAGTCCCTAGCAATTCAAGCGAAAAGGTATGAAATGAATTCTTTATTTAGAAATCAAAGCAAAATACAGCAATGCTAGCGTTAACCAAGAGTGATTCAAAAATCTGTCTAAAAAATTATGCATAACATACAGCACATAGAATCATTAAATATCACTCAAGTTCAAGAATAATTCAAATGTCAACCTTAAAATCGTTATCGACTCTTAACATCCATCTTACCACAATACATTATTCCGAACACCTGGATGATTTTATGCACAACATAGCATGAATACAAGTCTTAGCCTCTAAAAACATATTAAATTGCGTTACATCAATCATAAATCAAGCTCCATAGGCTCACTTTTCAAATCACTCTCCACTATGTAGAAAAATCACACTATATCGGATTAATAAGTCTTTTATAAGCTTGTAACGTTAGGCTTGGTAAAGGTCAAGAAGGAATGGGAAAGTTTAAACAAATAAAAGAACTAAGTCTCTTAATTTAAACATAACCATTTTAAGCACAAGATAACCTTATTTCAACACCCAACTCTTTCAACCATTTTTCGAGCATTTCTCGCAATAAATCACCATTTTCTTTTTTTCTTTTCTTTCTTTTCCATAATTCACATTTTTCTTTTATTTTGGCATAAGACCATTCACCTCCTCTTTCATTCTTTTTTTTCTTCTTTTCCATAACCCCCAACTTATCTCTTTTAATGTACTTGGGTTATGGTAGTAATATTTTCTCATATTTCCACCCTTACTCCTTTTAAGTGCTTCTCACAACATGTGTATAACTAAGTTCTTTTAAGAGAAAGATAAGGATAAAATATCTTTAGGCTCATAAAGGTAAGTAAATGGTTTATCGAAAGAAACAAGGATCAATATTTCTTTTCAAGAAAAAGGCTCAAATAAGTGACTAGCGATAAATATAACAAGGTTAAGTTAAAAAGGCTCAAATGGTCCAAAAATGGCCTACATCATATCCTAAGTAGTGTGCATTCTATGATTTTCGCCTCAAGTGATTATCAAATAAGTTCTAGAGCTTGTTGAGACCGCAAAAGTATTCACAAAACAATCGCACATAAAACTTCTCCAAATGCTTTAGACTAATCATGCAATCTTACCACAAACCAGAGTCTCAAACCAAAGAAAAATTGACACTTAATTTATTCTCAAAGTGAAGCAAGATTTAACTTCTTCTAAATGTTATATGCTATCTCGATTAACCTCATATCATTGACATGTGAATTGACTACAAGGCTAACACAAAGCATGCTAAAAACAAACAAAAAAGTAAAATGACATAAAGCAGTTCAATGAAAAACATGAATATGTTTCCTCCACCCCCAACTTAAAATAGACATTGTCCTCAATGTGAAAGCATAAGATAAGGAAACTCCCTTTGTAGCCAAAAGTGCATAGAAGCTGAAAATTGTGCACCACCATGTGAACTGCTTCGTATATTTGTCCCTAAAAAAGAAATACAAAAGTAAAACTGGAAAACAGCAAAACACTAATAATAAACAAGAAAAATAATTAAAAAGAAATAAAAATAAAAGGATATGCTTTGGAGTGCCTCCCATGAGCGCTAAGTTTTACATTTTCAGCCAGACTCTCTTATTCCCTCTTAGAAAAACATGAGTTAAATGCACCAGCAATTGCTTTACTGTTAAATTTGCTGCTTGTGTGCTGTGGAGAGACCTTAAAGATGTCATCAGTAACATCTACAGATTTTGGCTCGATATATTCTTCTGTGAAGCCATGGGTGAGGGTATATACTTGGTGGTTGTCGTCCACATCCTCTGATTTGTTCAGTGTTGGGATGTGTAACGACTTACCACTAAGTGTCTCAATGGCACTCACCTCCTCTTTCTTCTGTTGCGTTTTGTGCTGACCGTAGGATGTGTACTGAGTTTGGGAAGGGAACTTACCTCGCTCAGTCACACTCAAATAGCTCGTCAGCTTGGACACTTGGCTCTTTATCTCTTTATGTTCTTCAACAACCTGCACAATTAAATATTCAAGCCTTTGATTTATCTTCCCCTATGCTTCAATAAAAGTATGTAAAGTGTCTTCTAAAGAACTCCTAGAAGATACAGGTGCATGATATGGTTCATGATATGGTGCAGGGGGTTGTGCAAGCTGCTGGTTTTCAGACTTCCAGCTGAAATTGGGGTGATTTCACCATCCCGGATTGTAGGTATTAGAGAAGGGTGCAGAAGGCTTCGTGTACATGCCTAAGGCGTTAAATTGTTCCTTATACATCCCTCTCATCTCAACAAATGTGGGGCACTCTTGGGCGAGATGGTCTACCCCGCTACACACAAAACATGGTTCAAAAGATTTTGCATGATTAACCACGTGTGTTGGCTTTAAGCTCTTAGTCTTTAATATCTTTAGTTCTCTAGTGAGCATTTCGACCTTGGCCTTAAGGTTATTGTAATACCCGTATTTTTATAGTAAGGATAAATATGTATTTTAATAAATATGGCAAAGAGTTAAAATCCCAGAAGGCTGAATGAGGATTGAAAGAGACAAAGATTGAAAAACAGTAACTCGTGACAGCACTTTTGCGGCCAACCTTGTGAGTGATTTCAAAGGCAATCATTATATCTTTTATTGTCATTTCATTTTGGTGCGTTGTGTGCAAGTGGAAATAATATTAATGATGATGTTTTAAGCCATCATTATGTTTTCTTCATCATTTTTTTTTGACTCTCCATATCGTGAGACTTGAAAGAGAGGGGGGGCGAGCTGCTGATTTTTCAGCCCAAACTCCCCTATATTGTGTATTAAGTTCGTGTAGTTACAAAAAAAAAAAAAATTCCTTTAGTTTCATATAATTCATCTGCTTCTTAAAACACTTGGGGATTCAAAGAAAAGTCAAAAGAGCAAAATTTTGAAGGAGTTTTCTATAGAATTTCTTAGAGGATCATGAGAAGCTATCAGTATTATGAGGAAATAGCATAATATTTATTTTTTTGAATTTTTTTTAGCATATATGAAATTCTCGGAGCTCAAAGTGAGAATTTTCATAGGGAGTGGTTTACGATGAATTTAAGAAATAATTAGAAATTTAATACAAATATTATGTCAGATGTTGACTATTTACAACGGGAGAAATTTTTAAGAAGAATCGAAAAAGGCAAGAAGGTGACCCACGGGTAGCTTTAAGTGTTACGGGGTGAGTTGGATTTACTTTAAGTAGTCTAAATGAAAAATCAATTATTTGGTGATAATATTAATTTTAATTATTTAAGTATGCTTGGGTGATAGATGAAAAATTGATTTATAGGTATGATAGAAAATTTAGACATGTAGAAATATTTTTCGGTGAGAGATGATATTTTTAGAAATCATAAGTTTATTTGAGAATAAAAGCAGTAAATAAATTACTGATGAGATATATTGATGTTTTAATACAAGTTATGATGAGATGAATTTTAGTAGATCTTGACAAATTTTGGTGGATGATTTGAGGTGAATTTTAGTGGATCTTGACAAATTTTGGTGGATGATTTGAGATGAAATTTAGTGGATCTTAACAGACTTTAATTGATTATTTGATGTGATTTGGGAAGAGAAGAATTTAATGGAATTTTTATGTAATTTGATAAAAATCAGGATGATTGGATGTAAGAAATTTTTAAAGAAACTTTGTTATATAAAATTTGTGGATAATCAGCATAGCCAAATTAAGTGGTTTGAATCTTTATATTGTTTTTATATTACTGTTTATATTACTGTTTCATATCATTGTTCATGCGCATATGCATTTAATAATATAACAAAAAGAACAGGGAAGGCAGTCGGTCTAATGAAATAACTGTGACAGCCGGTATATGCTGGGATAAAAAGTGAAAACCGTGACAGCCGGTATATGCTGGGATGAAAAGTAAAAACCGTGACAGCCGGTATATGCTGGAATGAAAAGTGAAAACCATGACAGCTGGTATATGCTGGGATGAAAAGTGAAAACCGTGACAGCCGGTATATGCTGGAATTAACTAGGAAGGCAGCTGGTCTGATGAGAATAAAAGAACCGGGAGGGCAGTCAGTCTAAGATAATAACAACCTGTCGACAGGTGGGAAGACGTTCCCATCATAATCATTCATGCATTTGCATATGTTCTAACTATTGTTGCATTATTGAAATGCTGTGATGTGTTTTAATTATTGCTGTATGATTGAAATGCTGAGGAGTGATTTATTATCGTGAAAATAATTATAGATGATTGAGTCTCATAGAAAAAGACAGTTATGATGAAAATATTATTGAAAAGCTGAGATGAGGAATGTTGTCGTGTATGATGGCTGAGTCTCATAAAAAGAGACAGCTATGATGATGAGATTATTGGAATACTTAGATGTGGAACATTATTGTGAATTTAATTATAAATGGATGAGTCTCATAGAAAGAGACAGTTATGGTGTTAAGATTTTTTTTAAATGGAAGATTTTATGATGTGAACCCCATTACGAGGTAATTATGAGATAATTGATGATCTTAAGGTGGACTAATGATTTAGAAGAAGATATTGATAGAGAAGAATAAAAGACAATAATAATAATGACTATTTATGGAATTTAGAATACTTCTAGTAAATTTAATTCACTGAGCTTGTGAAGCTCACCCCTCATTGTACAATGATTTTCAGGTAGCAGGCTCGGCAAATAGTTTGGTGAGTTGAGGTTCTGACGAGATCAATTTTCTGTAAGTCGCGTACGTGTCATCATCCTCAGACTAATGAGAAAATAAAATGAAAAATTTATTTGTAAATCCTCATGCATTTTACGGATTGATGTAAAGTTCTATTGGTAATATTTATTTTTATTGTTGCATATATATATCGTGCTGGGATTCTCAAAATGTGATGACATTGTTTCGGGGTGGCCAACCCGGGATGGGTCATTACAATTTTGGTATCAGAGCATTAGGTTGTATGATTCTGTAGACTGCATAAAAAGTAAGAAAGTGAAAGATTAATGTAAATTATAATGAGCAGTCTGAGGATGACACATGGACGCACTAGAGCTAGAGTTATAATTGTTGATTTGAGAGGGCGTGGTAGGCCCAAAATATTTTTGATAAGTCAAGGTTGAGTCTGAATCTGTGGTTCCTAGAAGGGAACGTGTTTATAATATGATTTATATTAGTAATATAATCGAGGTATGAGAGAATCTGAAGTTAAAAGAGATAAGCTAAGATAAGCTCTTACTCATACTTTTGAGAAGATGAATGTTTTAGATGATCGAGTGGATAACTTATAGTATAGACTTGATAAGCAGACTAGAGCAGTGCCTGATGTTGTTAATTCAGTAATTGTAGACACTTAAAAAGGGGGAAAAGTGGATTTATGCATAAGATGCAGGGAGATATAACTAAGCTAAATGTTTTGTTGTTTAAAGGATCTATGAACCCTTTTGCACCTGAGTTTCGGGAGAAACATGCAAGAGACATTATTTAGTATTTTACTAGTAACTGATAGATAGACGATTACCTTTACTTCGTTTAAGTTGGAAGGAGAAATCTCAGAATGATGGAAGGATATTCTTTCCAGGTAAGTACAAATATTGATCGACCCTTAACCTGAAATAGGTTTAAGAATATCTTCCTTGATAAATACTTTCCTTAGACCTTTAGAACCCAACAAGATAGATATATTATTTATTTGGGGTAAATGTGTTAACTATGGCTCGATATGATAACAGATTTATGGTTTTGTCAATGGTTATACCAAAAATAGTAGACCAAGAGGAGAAGAAATGTAAAAGATTCAAAGATGAACTACGTTTTAAGGTTTGATCGAAACTATCTTACATGAGGCATATGAATTATATTAGATTGGTGGATATATTATTTTAGATCGAGAGAGATGTGATGGAGTTTAAGGAAAAAATAAAAAGTGGTTAAAGGAACTTAGACATAAAGGTTATAGAGGTAGTGGTAGTATGAGTGTACAAGGTGAGAGACCACCCTAAATGAGGCATTCCTTGTTACTGGAAACTGAAGTACAGAGTTAGAGGCAAGGAGAATCTGATGCGTATGTATCTTAAAATATTATTGGTGGGACCCTTAGATTTGGGAGACAGATTATGAGAACTTGAAGTCATAGTAGAGGAAGTAAGTATGCCACAAAGTGGAAGTGGCAATCTGATGTATGATTGGGATATAAAAGTTTATTATAATTATATTCAGAAAAGATATTTATCCCAGAATGTTCAAAATTTAAAATACTCTATGTGTGGAGAAGGTGGACATGTCAATGTTGTAACACTTTGATGCAACCCATTCTTTTGCATCCAGTATTAATATAAAATCTATTGAAGAATTTATTAGTCCTTGGATTACAAAATATCCTTGTTAAAGTTCTCACTTGAGATAGAGTGATAATTATGAATATTCATGAGGGATTGTGTGATTTGTACTAGTGACAGAAAATCTGAAGTTGATTTATTATCTTCGAATATAATTTATTTTGCGAAATAATTGGTTATCGATGTTTTATGTCTGGGTTGATTATTCAAGAAAGAAGGTTCAAGATATAGACGTGAGATACTTTTAACTATCTTATTTTTGCTCTGGCCAATAGGAGATGATTGAAGAAGGGTTTTAAGGAGTATTGGGCATGTATCATGAATTATAAAAAAAAGATAATGATGAAAGAATATTCTAAATTAATTTTTGATGAGTTGTTTAGGTTGCCTCCAAGTTGGGAGATTAAAGTCTCTATTGATGTGATACCAGGATTATCACATATATTTAATAGCACCCTACAGAATGACGTCAGCTGAATTGAGAAAGTTGAACGGACCGTTTTAAGAATTTGTGGATAAACAATTTATCTAACCTAATGTATTTGGGGAGTCAGGTGTTGTTAGTGAAGAAGGAAGATGGAACGATAAGGATGTATATAGACTACAGATAGTTGAATAAGAATAAATACATTTTTACCAGGATAAATGAATTGTTTAAGCAGTTGCAAGGAGTGAGAATGTTTTCTAAGATAAACCTGAGATTAGGTTATCACCAATGGAGGATAGAGAAGGGAGACGTGCCTAAGACTACTTTTAGGACACGTTATGCTCATAAGCTTTCGTGATGTCATTTGGATTAACTAATGTTCCGGAAACATTTATAGACTTGATGAATAAAATATTTAAACTGTTTCTTGATAATCTTATGGTTGTGTTCAGTAATAACATTCTGATATATTCTAAGAAGGAAAAACAACATATGGACCATTACACAGTGTGCCAGAGATTCTGAAGAGAGAGAAATTATAAGCGAAGTTTCTAAGTGTGAATGTTGGTTGAAGGAAATAACTTTCTTGGAACATATAATATTCGGAAATAGCATAATAGTTGATCCACAAAAGGTAAAGATAATGTTAAGTTGGGAGAAACCAACTAATATAACTGAGATTAGAATCTTCTTGGGATTAGCTGGTTATTATAGAAGATTCTTTCAGAATTTGTCTATTATTGAATTGTTGTTGAATAGATTAACCAGTAAAGATGTGAGATTTGTATGGTGAAGGAAGTGTGAGAAAAATTTTTAATTACTAAAGGAGAAATTGACTACAGCTCCGGTATTGGTGTTTCCTTCTGGTGATGAAGAATTTGTGGTGTATAATGATAAGTCATATCAATGATTGGGATATGTGTAACATAGAAAAGTTATGGGCTATAGTTTTAGGCAATTGAAGATTCATGATAGAAATTACCTTACTCATGACTTAGAGTTGGCTGCCATAGTGATTGTATAAAAGATTGGAGACATCATTTGTATGAAGCCACTTGTAAGATATTCATGGGTTATAAGAGTTTGACATACTTTCCTACCTAGAGAGAGTTGAATTTGAGGCAAAGATGGTGAATGGAGTTGATTAGTAATTATGATTGTACAATTCATTACGATCTAAAAACACGAAGGTGATAACTGATGTATTGAGTAGAAAATTCTACAAGAGGGTTAACTGCTATAGGGATCCTGATGTGAAATTTATGATAGATTTAAAAGAGATAAGAATGAAGTTGAATATCAGTGATAGAGGATTATAGTTAACGAATATGGTTGTACAATTATCCATAGTAAAATGTTTTAGAGATGCAAGGTTAAGATGAAGAGATAGAAAAGATCAACTTTAAGTGCTTACTAGAAAGCATTTTGAGTTCAAATCTGAAATGAAGGCAGTTTGGTGTTGGTACATGGATGGTGTTCCCAATAATGGAAAAATTGAAAAATAAAATAAAATAAAATAGTGAGAAAGGTACATAATGATGTAGATTCGATGAAATCAAGTAACAATAAGAAATATAGAGGATTTAAACAGAAATTCTCATGGTCAAGATTTAAAAGGGATGTAGCTGAGACTGTGAGGTTGTATGAAGTACTTTTGAGCATAGCGTCAAATAAAGATGTTAGATTTACATCTTGGTATTGGGAGAGGCTTTCGAAATCCATGGATACACAGTGGCAATTTAATATAATTTTCATGCTCATATTGGATTTTTAGAATACTAGAAGATATGTTAAGGACAAATGTGATGAATTTCTCAGTAAGTTTAGATGTTTACATTCCATTGATTGGAGTCGCTATAATAATCAGTATAAAATTTTATTGAATGACACTGATTGAGACATTGTATGGTAGGAGGTGTAGAATTCCTATATATTGGGAAGAAAAATATATTTGGTCTATCAATGACTGAGTTAACAGCTGAGATGATCAAATTGGTTAGAGAGAACTGTAAAGCAGCCTATAGTAGACCTCTTGAGTCTCAAGTAGGTGATTGGGTATATAAAAAAAATATCTCAACGAAAATGTGTGTTGAGTTTAAAAAAAAAAATTGAATCTGAGGTATGTGAGACCCTATGAGGTCAATAAGAAAGTTGGGTTAGTTATGAATAGACTACAGTCGCCTTCATTAAAACGCTTATATAATATATTTCATATTTCTCTATTGAGAAAAGGTTTACATGATGAGTATTATAATATTTCGAGCTAAGCTATAGAAATTCAGAAAGATTGGGTGTACATCCAAGTACCAATAGGGATTTTAGAGAAATGAGCAAGTTTTGTATAATAAAGGAAATTGTATTAGTTTAAGTACTGTGGCGGAATAAGGATGTTGAAGAGATTACATGAAAGTATGAGACAATTATGGAGAAGTGATATTCACAATTGTTTTTGGAGCAAAACAAAGAAATTTCGAGGACGAAATTTTTGTAAGGTGGGTAGAATTGTAATACCTGTATTTTTATAGTAAGGATAAATATGTATTTTAATAAATATGGCAAAGAGTTAAAATCCCAAAAGGCTGAATGAGGATTGAAAGAGACAAAGGTTGAAATACAAAAAAAAAGGTTAAAAAGTCAACTGGTGAACAGTAACTCGTGACAGTACTTTTGCTGCCAACCTTGTAAGTGATTTCAAAAGGCAATCATTATGTCTTTTATTATCATTTCATTTTGGTGCTTTGCGTGCAAGTGGAGATAATATTAATGATGATGTTTTAAGCCATCATTATGTTTTCTTCATCATTTTTTTTACTCTCCATATCGTGAGACTTGGAAGAGAGGGGGGGCGGAGCTGCTGATTTTTCAGGCCAAACTCGCCTATAAATAGGTGTATTAAGTTCGTGTAGTTACACAAAAAAAAAAAATTTTCTTTAGTTCCATATAATTCATCTGCTTCTTAAAACACTTGGGGATTCAAAGAAAAGTCAAAAGAGCAAAATTTTGAAGGATTTTCTGTAGAATTTCTTAGAGGATCATGAGAAACTATCAGTATTATGATGTAATAGCATAATATTTATTTTTTTGAATTTTTTTTAGCATATATGAAATTCTCGGAGCTCAAAGTGAGAATTTTCATAGGGAGTGGTTTACGATGAATTTAAGAAATAATTAGAAATTTAATACAAATATTATATTAGGTGTTGAATATTTACAACGGGAGAAATTTCTGAGAAGAACCGGAAAAGGCAAGAAGGTGACCCAAGGGTAGCTTTAAGTGCTACGGGGTGAGTTGGATTTACTTTAAGTAGTCTAAATGAAAAATCAATTATTTGGTGATAATATTAATTTTAATTATTTAAGTATGCTTGGGTGATAGATGAAAAATTGATTTATAGGTATGATAGAAAATTTAGACATGTAGAAATATTTTTCGGTGAGAGATGATATTTTTAGAAATCATAAGTTTATTTGAGAATAAAAGCAGTAAATAAATTACTGATGAGATATATTGATGTTTTAATACAAGTTATGATGAGATGAATTTTAGTAGATCTTGACAAATTTTGGTGGATGATTTGAGGTGAATTTTAGTGGATCTTGACAAATTTTGGTGGATGATTTGAGATGAAATTTAGTGGATCTTGACAAATTTTGGTGGATGATTTGAGATGAAATTTAGTAGATCTTGACAGACTTTAATTGATTATTTGATGTGATTTGGGAAGAGAAGAATTTAGTGGAATTTTTATATAATTTGATAAAAATCAGGATGATTGAATGTAAGAAATTTTTAAAGAAACTTTGTTATATAAAATTTGTGAATAATCAGGATAGCCAAATTAAGTGGTTTGAATCTTTATATTGTTTTTATATTACTGTTTCATATCTTTGTTCATGCGCATATGCATTTAATAATATAACTGAAAGAACTGGGAAGGCAGCCGGTCTAATGAAATAACCGTGACAGCCGGTATATGTTGGGATGAAAAGTGAAAACCATGACAGCCGATATATGCTGGGATGAAAAGTAAAAACCGTGACAACCGGTATATGCTGGAATGAAAAGTGAAAACCGTGACAGCCGGTATATGCTGGGATGAAAAGTGAAAACCATGACAGCCGGTATATGCTGGAATTAACCGAGAAGGCAGTCGGTCTGATGAGAATAAAAGAACCGAGAGGGCAACCGGTGTAAGATAATAACAACCTGTCGACAGGTGGGAAGACGTTCCCATCATAATCATTCATGCATTTGCATCTGTTCTAACTATTGTTCCATTATTGAAATGCTGTGATGTGTTTTAATTATTGCTGCATGATTGAAATGTTGAGGAGTGATTTATTATCGTGAAAATAATTATAGATGATTGAGTCTCATAGAAAGAGACGATTATGATGAAAATATTATTGAAAAGCTGAGATGAGGTATATTGTCGTGTATGATGGCTGAGTCTCATAAAAAGAGACAACTATGATGATGAGATTATTGGAATACTGAGATGTGGGACATTATTGTGAATTTAATTATAAATGGATGAGTCTCATAGAAAGAGACAGTTATGGTGTTAAGATTTTTTTAAATGGAAGATTTTATGATGTGAACCTCATTACGAGGTAATTATGAGATAATTGATGATCTTAAGGTGGACTAATGATTTAGAAGAAGTTATTGATAGAGAAGAATAAAAGACAATAATAATAAATGACTATTTATGGAATTTGGAATACTTCTAGTAAATTTAATTCACTGAGCTTGTGAAGCTCACCCCTCATTGTACAATGATTTTCAGGTAGCAGGCTCGGCAAATAGTTTGGTGAGTTGAGGTTCTGACGAGATCAATTTTCTGTAAGTCACGTACATGTCATCATCCTCAGACTAATGAGAAAATAAAATGAAAATTTTATTTGTAAATTCTCATGCATTTTACGGATTGATGTAAAGTTCTATTGGTAATATTTATTTTTATTGTTGCATATATGTATCGTGCTGGGATTCTCAAAATGTGATGACATTGTTTCGGGGTGGCCAACCCGGGATGGGTCGTTACAATTATCCTCTTCCCTAAGATGGTGAATTCCACCACCATTTGGGTGCTCTATAGGTCGTGACCTATTTGTACTTTCAGTAGCACTAGGTCCAGTCCAAGTGTGAGCTTTTTCAGCAAGCTCATTGAGGTACTCTATGGCCTCATCAGGATCTTTCTCCAAGAACCCACCATTACACATCATCTCTACAAATTGGCGTTCTCTATAGGTAAGACCCTCATAGAAATAGCTTACTAAACACCAATTCTCATACCCATGGTGAGGGCACATACTCAATAACTCTTTAAATCTCTCCCAAGACTGATACAAAGTCTCGCTGTCCTTTTGTGCAAAGGTGGAGATTTGCCTTTTTAAAGCATTGGTCTTATGTTGAGGAAAGTATTTATTGAAAAAAAATTCGAGTCATCTCAGTCCACAACCCAATAGATCGTGGTCTTAGTGAGTATAGCCAACTCTTAGCTCTATCATTCAAAGCGAAAGGAAAGAACTTAAGCCTAACAATGTCATTGGTTTCATCGTGACTATGAAAAGTCGCAACTACTTCCTCAAACTCTTTAATGTGCACATATGGGTTTTCATTATCCAAGCCATGAAAAGTAGGGTGTAATTGAATCATCCTTAGTTTAAAATCTAGTTGGCGAGTATTGGCTGGAAACATGATGCATGATGGTGTGGCTGTGCGTGTAGGGTGGACGTAATCCTGAAGTGTCCTAGCAACATTTTCATTACGATTATCGGCCATGTTAACAAAATCCTATAAATTTTCTGATGGGGTGCACTATGGTTTGATCTAGGCGAGGTTTCACCAATGGAGGTGGAATGAGAGGGTAACTCTAATTCAGGTCCTCTAATGAATCTGCCTCGCGAATCTCTCGGTTTAAGCATGCACCAATTAATTTAGAGGGGAAATTAAATATAAAAAAAATAGAATAATAAATAAATAAACAAATAAATAAAACAGAATAATAAACAAGTAAATAAAACAGAATAATAAACAAATAAATAAAACAGAATAATAAGCAAATAAATAAAACAGAATAACAAACAAATAAATAAAACAGAAGTAAAGGAATGATATGACCGTATTTACAAACTGCTGAAAAGAAAGATATTTACGATTTTTTATTTATTTTACCGTTACACTCAAAGTTGACAAGTTTCCTTGTACTTAAAAGTGTTTCCCCAGCAACGGCGCAAAAATTTGATTACGCCCAAAGTGTAACATGGTTATTGTAGTACAGCTTTGGGGTGTCGATTCCACAGGGAAACAAGTTAAGTACAAAAGAAAATGTGTAAACCTTAAAATGAACGATAAAATTTACACGAAAGATTTTTGGGTTTTGATGGTGAAATAATGTAAGAAAAATTGCATAATTGTAAATGAAATATAAATGAGAAATAACAAGGTTCCGGGAATCCTCCTTAGGTTCGTTCCCTATTTCCACTCTTGATTCAATTGATTTTATCTCGATTGCAAGTTTCACATCCCAAACAAACAATCGGAATATATTCAATCAAGCACATTTATAACTCTAATATAATTGCTACAAATTACTCATTGATTTCGGTTCAAGCACACATGACCGATCTTAAAGATTATCAAGAAACGACAATACATCACAATGACAATATCGCAGTAATGGACAATCAGTAAAATAAATCTACGGGAATCAATCACATCCAAACAACCTCAATGGAGGAGAAGGATGCAATCACCGGATTAAGAGAATCTAAAAGAAGAAGAATAAAAAGTGCATCTATCACATGAACTTAAATCCTTATTACTTAATCAATGAATAATTCATAAAAAAATATTCGACATTAAATCCGTACAACTGAATTAAGAAGGAAATAAGGAACAATAAATCCCTAAGGATTCATCCTTTTCCCTTGTGTGAAGACTAGTTGGCCATGGAAATCAAGGTGGAAGAACAATAAGGATGCTCTCTCCTTGATTTGGCAATGGAGTTCAAGGTGGAAGAACAATATGGATGCTCTCCCCCCTTGATTTCTAGCCCTCAAGAAACTTAGAAATAAAATGGAAGAATGCTGGATTTGGGATCCAAGATCCTCTCTGTTTTTCTCTCTTCCTTCCTTCCTTGCTTCCTTTCTCTCTTGAATTCTTTGAATGCCTGGCTGCACACTCCTTAAGGAGGTATTTATAGATTAGAAGTAGTAGCTAGGGGTATTTTGGTCTTGGAAAAATGTCACTTGCTCGCCCTAATCAGGTCAAGAGGTGAGTGGGCTATGCTGTGTGCCTGGGCCTGCTGTGCGTCTGGGCCTGCTGTGCTGGCCTGAACTGTTTCCACTAAAACAGCCATAACTTTCTCTAGAAAAATCCTTTTTACGAACCGTAAAATTCTCCAGAAAATAGACTTCCTGATCTTTCTAAATTATATGGCTCATCTCCTGGTTCTTCCTACATCAATACAGTTTAATCTGCAAAGATGATTGATCTGTACGGGAAATTCTGGCAATTCAGTGAAACTCCTTCAGCTTGTATGCAGAAGTTCACACACTAGTGTGCCTACCCTTAAATTGCTCCAAAGTGATGCACACACTTGTATGCAGTCTTTTAACTTACTATAATTTATTAATCTAGCCTTGGTTTAGACTTTAACCATCTTTGAATCATGTTTGGACACATCTAAACCTTGGACAAAAATGAGAACCGACACCCAAGATCTTTTGGCGCTTTAAACATGGATTGCTTTATTATCTCTTTTGTACTCAAGCACTTGAAAATGCATTGAATTAAGTCAATGATTTATGAATATCACTTTAGAGTTATCAACATGTAAAAGTGCGATTACGACCGAGATCAACACTAAAATGTTAACAATTAAGTATTGTTTAGATGCATTTTATGACTCTCATCACCCCACCAAATAGATTGAACATATACCCGCTTGTAGACCTCTTGCTATCAATGTCTCCTTCCCAATCAGCATCAACTAATCCTATAATATCAAGATTCTTCTTACCTCCCATACCGCCATAACATAATGTAAATTCTGACGTGCCACGAAGATATCTAAGAACTCTCTTGATTGCAGTCCAATGATTTTTCCTAAGATTAGACATATATCTTCTCAATACTCTAACTTCTTGGGCAATATCTGGTCTTGTACACACCATGGCGTACATTAAGCTTCCAACCACACTAGCATAAGTGTTGTGAGTTTTAAATTACTCGCAAGCGCACGAGTCGTTTACAGTATAGCGTTGTGCAAGTGTGAGGTCGAATCCACAGGGAATTGCATTGTGAAAGTATGTTTTCAATCTAAACTAACTCTATCTTAACCTAGTTCCGAATTTCAGATAATAATTTGCAAAAGAAATTAAAATTAAACTAAATTGATTTTTAAAAACTAATAATTAAAACACTAAGGTTTCCAAATCCACCCCACCGAAGTTAAGCATATATGTTCTAAAAATATAGCCTATCAAAACATTCCATGAATCCAACTATAAGACAAAAAACAAAGAATATCCCAACTAAACCAAAAGCATCCAATGTATCCGCTCTCAACAAATCACAAAGGAAATCCAATTTAATCGAAAAGCATTCAATGTATCCATCAGATGAAACACAAGGAATATCCAACAGACAATTTAAACTCAATCAATTATAAGATTAACTCAAATAATTGACAGAACATTTATACTAAAAATTGTCAGATTTGTACAAGAAAATCTGAACTACTACGCCAAACAACAGCAGGGCTTCATCTTCAACCTTAGCTGAAGAGTCTAGCCACTCATAACTATGAAACTACAATTCATAATAAAAGTGCTAAACATTTAAACTAAAACAACTAAATGTAAAGAAATAAATAAATAACTTTACATGGGAGAAATTCCACTCGCTGATGGGCGACACTTCCCCTCGTGGTGACAAAGCCTTCGAGATCCACCAGAATGCTAGCGGACGTCCACCGGTAAACACCAAAGTGGCTTAGGAATTGTACACTGAATGATGAAGTGGAGTGGGTCTTATATAGGCAAATACCACGAGTGCAATGTGTTTCCAATCCGATGTGGGATGTGGGATATAGAAATGTGTTTCCAATCGATGTGGGATGTGGGATTTAAGTCTTCACATGCCCTTCAAAACTTCTGTTCACGCTGAAATCCCACACAGCCCGCACAGCTTGACCTTTGTCTACTAAAACGGCCATAACTTTCTGTAGAAAAATCATTTTTACGAGCCGTAAAATTCTCCAGAAAATAGACTTTTGGATATTTCTAAGTATATATGGCTAATATCCTGGTTCTTCTTGAATCGATACAGTTTAATTTTCCAAGATGATTGATCTGTACGGGCAATTCTGGAAATTTTAGTGAAACTCCTTTCCCAGTGCTTGTAAACCTGAAAAACAACGAAAACAACTCAAAGTAACAAAATCCTAAGCTAACAAATGTAAATTAAGTGGCCAAAATATGCAATATTTTTCTCTTATCAAATACCCCTAAACTTACATTTTGCTAGTCCCTTAGCAAAACAAAATAAATAAAAAAACTGAATGAAAAACAAAGAACATAAAGATAAGTTCAGTATTCATGGTATCCAAAAATTTAAGGAGCATTCAAAATCACGAGATTCATTCATGAGCAAGCTTAAATAAGTCTAACCCATCTTCACAATGAATAAGAATTTAAAACCTAATTACTTACAAGAGGCATGGTAAGACATCACAAGCTTGAATCAGTGTAAAGTGATTTAGCATATACAGATGAGGTTTCCAAATAACTTCAATGTACAAGGTAATCAAGTCTCAAGATCCACAGAATTTCTCATCGGAAAGAACAAGGATGGCATAGTTTATATATATATATATATATATAAACTTTCTAATCGACCCATGTAGCGAGTGTTGAGTCAATGACTCCGAAACCAGATGGTTTTAGGGCATTAGGTGTAAAGACACCCTTAAGGACTTACTAACTCGAGTAAAAAAGGCTACGAAATTAAACCGGCCTTAATACTACCAAGCAAAATTCCACCTTTTGACGTGAATACTCACTGCTTACTGAGGCAAGAGGTCCAGTTACTCAGCGGAAAGTTTTGCAATGATCATTATGAATAAAATTCTCACCTTTTGACGTGAACACTCACTGCTTACTGAGGCAAGAGGTCCAGTTACTCAGTGGAAAGTTTATTGATGATGATCATTATAAATATTAGTAGTATTAGTTGTTTTTTTTTTATATATATATGCCCAAGTGTTTATCCAACAAGTCATCCGGTTTCAGTTAAGACAAGGAAACGTATACATTCAACTCACTTGTCATACCTCACACAAATATGTGCTGATGTGCTCGTGTTAGATTAGATCAAACATATGAATTCTCGAAAATGCCTAAAGTAAGTAACTAAAGTTTAAACTCTATCATCAGATCATGTGTTCAAAATTTTAAACTCACCAATGAAATCACATCACAATTTTTCAGAACAACCAAAATTTTTAGACGAACATGAACATGCATTTATCTTTACGACAAAAAAGATAACAAATTAGGACAAAGTGTGTGATGTGTCTCCCATACCCCCAAACTTAAATTACACATTGACCCCAATGTGTAACTAATATGGAAAGAGCTGACATGAGATATTGAGAACTATCTGGACTGGCATGGCTCATAGCATACCCCCAAACTTGAACTGAAGTACGTATTATCCCTGAAAAATAAAAAAACTGGAAAACAAAAAATACTGGAAACAAACATTAATCATAAAAATGCGAAATAATAAATAAACAGAAAAGATAAGCTGTGAGGTGCCTCCCATGAGCGCTAAGTTTAACGTCTTCAGCCAGACCCAACATTAGTAAACATGGCCAACTAAGCGCTCCACCATCTGATCAATAAATAGGAATGGAAAATGATCAGGCCTAGTGGCAGCATTCAACTTACGGTAGTCTGTACTCACTCTCCCTCCTGACTGAACACGAGTTGGCACCAACTCGTCATCCTCATTCTTCACTACCGTTAATTCAGCATGTTTGGGCACGACTTGAATCAGGTTCACCCACTTGCTATCAGAGATGAGATAAATGATCCCTGCCTCTAACAGCTTAATATCTTCTGCCCTCACAACCTCTTGCATAGCAGGGTTGAGCCTTCTTTGTGGCTCCCTCGATGGCTTGGCATTCTCCTCCAACTGTATCGTGTGTATTAGCAACGAGGGGTTGATTCCCTTGACATCCTCAATAGTCCAGCCAATAGCTTCCTTATGCTCTCTTAAGACGTCCAATAATTTCTCCTCTGGAGCATCACCCAAATCTAAAGCTATAATTATAGGCAAAGAATCTGCTGGACCTAGGAACTTATACTTAAGATTGTCCGATAAAGTCTTAAGTTCCTTTTTGGGGGGTTCAGGTGTTGTGGTTTCCTCCGTCTCATTGATCTTTTGAGGTGCAGACTCCAAAGTAGCATTTGCTTGCTCAAACAACTCATCCAAATCCAAATTGTCTTCAAATTGAGCAAAGTATGCCTCCAAAATGTCCTCAGACTTCCCTTCTTTCTTGGGTGCTTGTAGTCTCTCAGGGTAAGGCGCTTTAGGTAAAAATGACCTAGAGAGATCCTTAATAATAGGTGTGGCGGTAGATGGCTCAGCATCTCTCTTTTCCTTGTTGCCACTTTCTTGCCCTTGTTGCATAGCAGGATTCTCTTCCACTTGATTGTCCACTTGTCTTCCAGACAAATATGGGACAATTGATTGCACTTGTTCCTGCCAATGTATAGGAGTTGATAAATTTCCCACCGTAAACTGTTCCTTTGGGTTAGGATCAGGTTGACTTGGGAACTTTCCTTCCTCTCCTTCACCCACATAACTTGCGATTTGATCAATTTGACTCTCTAGCTTGGCAATCGTTTGGGTGTTTTCTATGGTTGCACTCATCACTTCACTCATAGATTGGCTAGTCGTTTTCATGAAATCATTAAGAGCGTCCTCCAATGACTGTGAAACCGACGCTGGCGCTTGAATGGGAGCTTGGTAAGCGGGTGATGGTGCTGAATAAACTAAGTGACCATAACTTGGAATTGGTGGAGGAAATTCGGGAGGATATTGATTGTGAGCATGATAAAGGTCTCCTCCCTGATTCCTCAGTTGGTTTTGCGTCCATGAAACATTAGAGTGGTCCCATCACCCTGGATTGTATGTTTCAGAGTAAGATCCATTTGATTGCCAATAACACTCATTGAAAGCATTCATTTGTTCCATGGGATACTCGGCAAAAGCCGGCATTGATGGACAATTCTGTGCTAAATGTAGAGGACTAGCACAGATGGAACAGCTATCAACATTGAATGTGTTGGCAGCATTGAGGGACAGGCCGATCATTTTAATGAAATCCTTGAGGGCATCCTCTAAAGACTGTGAAACCGATGCTGGATTCATCCACATTTTTTTATATTAAAAAAGATAACTAACTAGTAGAAAAATAAAATCATTTTAGACCAAAAATTTTCACAAACCAAACAATTCCCTGGCAACGGCGCCAAAAACTCGTTGTGAGTTTTAAATTACTCGCAAGCGCACGAGTCGTTTGCAGTATAGCGTTGTGCAAGTGCGAGGTCGAATCCACAGGGAATTGCGTTGTGAAAGTATATTTTCAATCTAAACTAACTCTATCTTAACCTAGTTCCGAATTTCAGATAATAATTTGCAAAATAAATTAAAATTAAACTAAATTGATTTTTAAAAACTAATAATTAAAACACTAAGGTTTCCAAATCCACCCCACCGAAGTTAAGCATATATGTTCTAAAAATATAGCCTATCAAAACATTCAATGAATCCAACTATAAGACAAAAAACAAAGAATATCCCAACTAAAACAAAAGCATCCAATGTATCCGCTCTCAACAAATCACAAAGGAAATCCAATTTAATCGAAAAGCATTCAATGTATCCATGAGATGAAACACAGGGAATATCCAACAGACAATTTAAACTCAATCAATTATAAGATTAACTCAAATAATTGACAAAACATTTATACTAAAAATTGTCAGATTTGTACAAGCAAATCTGAACTACTACGCCAAACAATGGCGGGGCTTCATCTTCAACCTTAGCTGAAGAGTCTAGCCACTCATAACTATGAAACTACAATTCATAATAAAAGTGCTAAACATTTAAACTAAAACAACTAAATGTAAAGAAATAAATAAATAACTTTACATGGGAGAATTTCCACTCGCTGACAGGCGGCGCTTCCCCTCGTGGTGACAAAGCCTTCGAGATCCACCAGAATGCTAGCGAACGTCCACCGGTAAACACCAAAGTGGCTCAGGAATTGTACACTGAATGATGAAGTGGAGTGGGTCTTATATAGGCAAATACCACGAGTGTAATGTGTTTCCAATCCGATGTGGGATGTGGGATATAGAAATGTGTTTCCAACTGATGTGGAATATGGGATTTAAGTCTTCACATGCCCTTCAAAACTTCTGTTCAGGCTGAAATCCCACACAGCCCGCACAACCTGACCTTTGTCTACTAAAACGGCCATAACTTTCTGTAGAAAAATCATTTTTACGAGCTGTAAAATTCTCCAGAAAATAGACTTCTGGATCTTTCTAAGCATATATGGTTCATATCCTGGTTCTTCTTGAATTAATACAGTTTAATTTTCAAAGATGATTGATCTAGACGGGCAATTCTGGCAATTTTAGTGAAACTCCTTTCCCAGTGCTTGTAAACCTGAAAAACAACGAAAACAACTCAAAGTAACAAAATCCTAAGCTAACAAATGTAAATTAAGTGGCCAAAATATGCAATATTTTTCTCTCATCAATAAGGTATGTGCGTCATATCTTCAGCTTCTTCCTCCGTCTTCGAACATTGTTTTGCAGATAACTTGGTTCCCAAAGGCATGGGAGTCCCTACCAACTTGCTATCAGACATGTTTAATTTCTTCAACACTTCTTCAATATACTTCTTCTAACTTAGCCGTAGTTTTCGATTTTCACGATCCCTCTTTATCTACATGCCCAAGATAAAGTTTGTTGGCCCTAGGTCTTTCATGTCAAACTGCCTTACCAATAATGCCTTCACAGTGCTAATCATCTTCTTGTTATTTCCAATCAACAATATATCATCAACATACAAGGTTAAAATGACAAAATCAACCCCTAACATTTTCACATAGACGTAATGATCAGCATAGCTGCAAGTGAACCCAATTTGAATAGCATATGTATCAAACTTTTGGTACCACATCTGTGGTGACTGTTTTAATCCATACAAAAACTTCTTCAATTTATAAACCAACTCTTCCTTGCCTTTGCTCACAAAGCCTCCAGGCTGTTTCATGTAAATATCCTCCTCTAAGTCCCCATGAAGGAAAGCTGTCTTCACATGCAGTTTCTCAATCTCTAGATCATAAGCAGCTACCATGGATAAGACACATCTGATAGATATCAATTTTGCTACCTGGGAAAATAACTCACAATAGTGAATTCCCTCTATTTGCGAGTACCCCTTTTGCAACCAGATGTGCCTTGTATTTTTCTACCATTCCATTTGCATTTGTTTTCTTCTTAAAAATCCATTTGTACCCAATTACCTTCCTATCTTTAGGAAATTTCACAAGGCTCCATTTTTCATTTTTGTCTAGTGCCTACATCTCCTCTTTCATGGTATCCTCCCACAGATTTGCATCCTCTGAGGTCCTTGCTTCTTCCACTGTGCTAGGATCATCACCAGTAATATTTAACGCATATAATGCACTACAAGCACTAGGGGAATACCTATGGTTGGTCTCCTAACCCATGTCGATCTCCTTATGACAAGCGTGGCCTCTACGTCCAAGCCAGCATCTGAATCCTCATCCTCTACATTAGAAATAAGAATATCTTACTCAGACCCAACTGACTCAGTATCTGGTGCAGTCTATGGGGCAGTCTCCCACTATTTGTCTCCCGGGCTAAGATCAATCTGAACTTGTTTTGGTTGTTCCAATACATCTTGAACAGCCGTACATCTCCTTTGTGTTTCCCTGAACACAATATCTCTGCTGTAAACTGTACTCTTGTTTTCTGGATTCTATAACTAGTACCCCTTGACCCCATCCTTATAACCAATGAAGATGCACTTCACTGATTTGCTGTCAAGTTTGTTCCTCTTTTCTTTTGGCACATGCATATAAGCATCACACCCAAACACCCTAACATGAGCCAAACTCGACTTCTTCTAGAATAATGCCTCAAATAGTGTCTGATCCTATAAAGCTGATGTAGGTGACCTGTTCTTCAGATAGTATGCCGTAGCTACAGCCTCTGCCCAGAACTCCAGCTCTAAGCCTACACAGCTCAACATACTCCTCGATTTCTCCATGAGTGATCGAATCAGTCTCTCGACCACCCCATTTTGTTGAGGTGTATATGGAGTTATTTTCTGTCTTGCAATGTTGTTTGCCACACAGAATTGCTTAAACTTGTCTGAGCAAAATTCCCCTCCATTATCTATTCTCAGTACCTTTATCTTTCTTTCCATATGATTTTCTACCAATGGTTTAAACTCACGAAACTTATCAAATGCTTCAGTTTTACTCTTAATGAAATAAATCAATGCATACCTTAAAAAATCGTCAATGAAAGAGAAATAATACCTTGATTTTCTAAGAGATTGGACCAGAACTAGCCCAAACACATCACTATGTATTAAATCCAGAATACTGATAAATGCTTAAATATCATTATTTAAGCCCCTTAATTTACACTTGTTAAGTTCCTAGTCATGTTATTTTGTACTATTTTATTTTTTTCTGTGTTTTTTGTGTTTTCCTAGGATATTGAAGAAAATGGAGCATTATCGGGTTTGGAGAACAAAAACTGGAAGAACTAGGAACTGCACACAGTGCGATCGAGCACAAAAGTGTGTGATCGAGCACACCAGTACTCGTGCACACAAGAAGAAGGCTCAAACGCAACCTTACACTCGAGCGCACCAATATGAGATCGAGCGCACACATGCAGTAAAACAGTAGAACTTATTTTGGAAAGTAGGGTTAAGGTTCTGTTTTTCGAGTTAGGGTTTCCAGATGTCTTTGAACCTTATAAATAGGCTTGTAAACACAAAAACCACATCTTTTTTTTTAGTTTGGAGATTTGGGAGAATTGATGACTCTTCTAAGCTAGTATTTTTTGGGTTTATTCTTTTCTATTTATTTTTTACATTATGAAGATGTCTAACATCACAACCATGTGTAACTAACTTTCTAATACAGCTTGATTGAAGCCCTGATTATGTTTTTCTATATATGAATATTGTTGTCTTTGCGATAGTTGTGTTATAATTCTTAACTTGATTAATACCTGTTTTAACGAATTCCTCATATGTGTTTGTCTGATCAACTTATGTATGTGTTATGGATTAGTAAGTTAGATCAATTTAGATGACCGAGTCCTTGGTTTGACATTAGTAACAAAAGAAATCCACGCCGGATTCTTGGGTTAATTAACTTGAGAAACCAGGAGTACATATCACGCCCTAGGTCTTGTGTGTTTCTCAATTTTCACAGATAATATGCTCTCTTAAGGAACAACTTAGCATACACTATACTAAATCCCTTAAGAAAGAAAAGAGTTGGAGTGTACACCATGCCTAACTCAGTGCTTAGGAAAATCAATCGCTTAAGGAGTATACACCATGCCCTTAGGTTGACAACAGTAGGTATTCATAGCATGACTAGAGCATTGGCACATTGTTTTATTGGGAGAATATGATTAGTGGTGGATATCAAAGCCCTACGTTTTTATCATTATCCATTCAAACTCAATACTTATTTCTATTGTTTTATATTGTGAAAATTAATTCTAAATCAAAATTTACCAATCCATGTGGAAATGATCTCGCACTTGCACACTATACTACTATGTTGACCTTGTGCACTTGCAAGTAAAACTTCAATTATATACTTATTAGTTTAGGTAGATAATTGCACAACAAGTTTTTGGTGCCGTTTCCAGGGATTGCGTTAAATTTATGTTTAGAATATTTTTCGTTCAGTTTTATTTTTCTGTTATATTTTATTCTGTTTCATCAAAAACCTAATTTATTTTCTTATTTTTGTTTTATGTTGTTCTGTTTCAGGTGTGCAGCAAAGTAATCCCTAGTACTGCGATTGAGCGCAGTGCTTGGTGCGATCGAGCGCACTTGAGGCAGGGACTACCCGAGCAGAAGTACTGAAACTACTGCACTAAAGCGTTTCAGCTAATTCATGCAAGGGCTTCGATCCAGGAATCCAACCTTCTTTCCACTCGATATAGAGCTTGAGAGGACCATTCGACAAAGACTTAGAGACAACATTGAAGAGGTAGAAGAAGAATTCGAGGGAGAAACACCAATGGCGAAACAACTTGACAACCAACCGCCACCAGAGCGAAGACCCATGAAGCAATCCTTCATTCCACGGAACCTCGACCAGCCCTCATGCATTGCTTATCAACCTGAGGCGGAAGACAATTATTACATATCTCCACAGATACTCAGTGCTTTGACTCATTTCATAGGTACACCTGTTGAAGATCCACACTTGCACCTTCAGGAATTCTTTGATCTTTGCAAGTTCCAGCATATCCGAGGCCTAGACCAAGAGGGAGTCAGGTTAATTCTTTTTTCTTTTTCATTGAAAGATAATGCTAAGTTGTGGTATAATTCATTGCCTGTAGTGTCTATCCGTACCTGGGAAGAACTATCCAGTAAGTTCCTAAGGAAGTTTTTTCCAGCACAAAAGACAAGGTAGATGAGGAAGGAGATTCAATCTTTCCAGCAGAAGGATGGAGACCTTTTCTTTGAAGCATGGGGACATTTCAATGAACTGCTAGTCAAATGCCCACATCACAATCTACCTCAAGATGAATTGGTATAGGCTTTCTATGAAGGTCTGAGTGACCTAAATAAAGGTATTGTAGATTCAGGTTGTGGAGGTGTGCTGATGGAAAAGAGCAGTGAAGAAGCCATCAAGCTTTCTGAGACACTAAGTGAGCACACCCAAAAATTCTCCTCTAGAGGTAGACAAGGAGTTAAGAGCAAAGGTATGTATGAGGTAACTTTAAATTTTGGATCCTCGAATCAGATGACTACTACGGAAAGGAAGCTAGATATGCTTGTAAAAGCCATGACTACTCAGAGCATCTCACTGAGTTTAAAAACTACACCACTCCAGGTATGTGCTATATGTTGTCATTTTGATCACACTACTGAAAATTGCTCTTTGTATTCATCTCAAAATATTTGATGCATTAAAATTACCTCAAGATGGTATGAAATGTTTTAATGTATATATGATGCAAAGTTTTGTTGAGCAAGCTTTTCAGGTCCATCACATTGATCCGTTAGAATCCACCCTCACTCATAGTTTCACAAGATCAAATATTGAGCCAGAATCTGAAGATGTTACTGATGACATCATTGAAGCTGTGCACCTCCTTGAGGCTTCTCTAAAACATTCAAGTAAGTATATCCTTCCATTTGAACCTCTTGTACCTACTAATAGTACTCTTCTCCCTTCTATTGTCCATGCACCAAACTTAGAATTGAAGTAGTTGCCAGAGCATTTAACTTATGCTTATTTGGGAGAGAATATGACATAACCAGTGATAGTTGCTGTCAATCTAAGTGTTGGAGAAGAAGAGAAACTATTGAGAGTTCTTAGAGAGAACTTATCTGCTATCGGATAGACCATTGCTGACATCAAGGGAATAAGTTCAGCCAAGTGCATGCATCATATCTACCTTGAGGATGAAGCAAAACCCACTCGGGATGCTCAAAGATGACTTAACCCACACATAAAAGAGGTAGTAAAGGCAGAGGTATTAAAACTATTGGATGTTGGCATCATCTACCCCATCTCACACAGTAAATGGGTAAGTTCAGTCTAAGTTGTTTCAAAAAAGAGTAGGATTATAGTGGTGACGAATGAAGATGAGGAGCTAATACCTACAAGAATAACCACTGGTTGGAGAGTATGCATTGATTACAGAAGGCTAAACAAGGTGACTAGAAAAGATCATTTCCCCTTGTCGTTCATTGATCAGATGTTAGAGAGATTAGCTGGCCATAGCTACTACTGCTTCTTGGATGGGTATAGTGGTTACAACCAGATTTCCATAGCACCATAGGACCAAGAAAAGACCACCTTCACATGCTCTTTTGACACATTTACTTACAGAAGGATGCCATTCGGTTTATGCAATGCACCAGCCACCTTTCAAAGATGTATGAGGAGCATTTTTTTCGACATGGTGGAGAAATTTATTGAGGTATTTATGGATGATTTTAGTGTATTTGGTTCTAATTTTGATGAATGCCTATTTATGGATGATTTTAGTGTATTTGGTTCTAATTTTGATGAATGCCTCAATCATCTGAAAAATGTCCTTAAGAGATGCGAAGAGTGCAACTTGGTGTTAAATTGGATGAAATGTCACTTTATGGTTCAACAAGGCATTGTGTTGGGTCATTCCATTTCCAACAAAGGTATTGAGATAGACAAGGCTAAGATCGATATCATTTCAAAGTTGCTTCCTCCTCTAACAGTCAAGAGTGTCAGAAGTTTCCTTGGACATGTTGGATTCTACAGACGATTCATCAAGGACTTTTCTAAGACCTCTAGACCTCTTTGTGCACTATTAGCTAAAGATACCAAGTTTGAATGGATTGACGACTATATGAAAGCTTTCAACGCATTGAAGAACGTGCTCAGCTCTGCACCAATAATGATGGCACCTGATTAGAGTCTTCTATTTGAGTTGATGTGTGATGACAGTGACTTTGCCTTGGGAGCTGTCTTGGGTCAGAGAGTCAATGAGGTACCTTATGCTATTTACTATGATTCTAGAACTTTAAATGATGCTCAACTAAACTATTCTACAACTGAAAAGGAATTGTTAGCTGTTATCTTTACTTTAGAGAAGTTTAGATCATACTTGATTAGCTCTAAGGTTATTGTGTTTACTGATCATGCTGCTTTGAGATATTTGTTTTCTAAGAAAGATGCAAAGCCTAGGTTAATCAAATGAGTACTTCTATTACAAGAGTTTGACTTGGAGATTAGAAACAAGAAGGGCAATGAGAATGTGGTTACAGATCACCTATCTAGGCTACCTCATGATAACGATAAAAATGAGCTACCTTTGAATGAGAATTTCCCCGATGAACAATTGTTCGCATTAGAGTAACACTTCCACGGTATGCCGATATTGTAAATTATATAACTGCTAAGGTTTTTCCCTTAGGTATGTCCAGTCAAGAAAGGAATAGATTAATGTATATATCTCGACATTACCATTGGGATGATCCCTACTTATTCAAATTTTGCCCTGACCAAATCATCAGAAGGTGTGTCTCAGAGGAAGAGCATTTGAGCTTATTGCAGCATTGCCATTAGTTTGCTTATAGAGGACACTTTGGGGCCAAGAGAACAACTCTTAAGGTATTACAATCCGATTTTTATTGGCCTAATTTGTTTAAAGATGCCTTTTCATTTTGCAACTTATGTGATAGATACTAGAGGATAGGTAACATCTCATCTCGAAATCAGATGCCATTACAAAATATTCATGTAGTCGAGCTTTTTGATGTATGGGGTATTGATTTTATGTGTTAATTTCCTAACTCGTATGGGTATTTATATATTCTTATGGGTGTGGATTATGTGTCCAAATGGGTCGAGGCTGTCCCCTCAAAGACTAATGATCACAAAGTAGTTGTGAAGTTTTTATAGGATAACATCTTTACTCGGTTTGGGACTCCAAGAGCAATTATCAGTGATGGAGGAAGCCACTTTCATAATCAATCTTTTGCCTCACTAATAAGGAAATATGGGATCACCCATAAATTTGGAACTCCATATCATCCTCAAACCAGTGGCCAAGTTGAGATAAGTAACTGAGAGATCAAAGGCATCCTGGAGAGAACTGTGAATCCTAGTAGGAAGGATTGGCCTTTGTGCCTAAATGATTCTTTATAGGCATATATAACAGCTTAAAAAACACCAATTTGCATGTCTCTATACCACTTAGTCTTTGAGAAAGCATGCCATCTACCAGTGGAGTTACAACATCGAGCATATTGGGCTATAAAGCAGTTCAATTTTGACATTAACCAAGTGGGTGAGAAGAGAAAGCTGCACTTAAATGAGCTGGAATAATTAAGGCATGATGCCTATGAGAACGCCAAGCTCTACAAAGAAAGGACCAAAGCTTATCATGATAAACAGCTGATTAGGAAAGAGTTTCATGTGGGACAGAAGGTGTTGCTCTACAATTCACAATTAAGATTGTTCCCAAGCAAACTCAAGTCCCGATGGTCTGGTCCTTATGTGGTAACCAAGGTATTTTGTAATGGTGCTTTAGAGATCCATGGTTCCAACAGCAATCAGACATTCATGGTGAATGGACATAGAGTCAAGCCATACCTTGAAATCAACTTGCCACTAAGAGATGAAGATTTGGCACTCTAATCTGTCCAGTATATAACAGAACCGAGAGCACTTGAGCCACATGAGGTGGACTTTGAGTGCCCTCTTCCAAGAGAGTAGCACTGAAGCTACTATAAAGAGCACTTGAGCAGTTCAGACTTTAATAAACATGCAGCTCAAGCGCTTCTGTTGAGGTCAGTGGTACTGAGGCCACTGAGGACGGTACATTTTTATTTTTATTTATTTTTGTTTTTGTTTATTGTTCTTCATTATTTTTAAACTTTTTTTGTCCTTTTTGTAGTTAATTTAGTAATTCAGTGCACTTTGTCCTTTTGATCAAGCGCACTACATAGTGTGATCGAGCGAACTCTCCCCATGCACCAAATGGCGCGCGAGCGTAATCACATGCACAGACCTGCGCACAAGTGCGATCGAGCACACTCGGGGCAGAGAGTCACGTATTTATTTAAAATCATTTGATTTTGCTACCACATTTCACTCCCACTCTCGCATCACTCACACTCTACATTCTCTACCCCCTCACCCACACCCAATCTCTCACAGCACATCACCTTTTGCACTCCTAACCACCAGCCACCACACACAGCCAGCGCCGGCTGCCCCACACCACCATCCCCACCCCCTCTTTGCAAAAAGGCAATTCCCGTTTCAAACCCACTCCCCGTACCCTCATATTTTTGGTTATTTCTTTTTCATTAGTTGTTGTGTTGAAATGAAAGAATTCACATATACTGTTTTCTTTGTGTTTCTTAGGTTGTTGTTGATGATTTTACAAGAGGGTGAGAATTTTTTGGAAGTGATAGCCATAACTAGGTTTACAAGTTGCACACCACCTGTTTGATAAAATGCCTGACTCAGTGCACTCGAGCGTAGGGAGTATTGTGATCGAGCACATAGGCAAAGTGCGATCCAGCGCACATTATTGAGATCGAGCGCAAACTCTACAGAACCTTGTCTAGGATGCCTAAACATACTGCTTCCACCTCCCATGCCTCAGGAAGCCGCACACAATCTTCCTGGCCTAGCTCCGAACAATGAGAGATCTTATTCGAAACTACCTTTAACATAGATAGTGACTTCAAGAACTTTGAAGCAACTTAATGGGCTGTCCAGGAATTCCGCACTGTGGATTGAAGAGGCTGTTCAAGCCTGTATGCTCTACTACCTACACCCGGTTCGTGGTTCAGTTTTATGAGAACCTATCTTTCGACTGTAGTAGGCTGGGTGTCTTGTCCTCATCGATTCAAGGTAAGTACATCGACGTGACATTTACAGATATAGCTCTTGCCCTCCATTGTTATGATGAGTCTCCTCCTGAGGACGCCCAGAAAGATGAGCAGCCGGAGTCTTTTCCCTTGCCCTCCATCATTGAGGACATGTGTGCTGGGAACCAGTCCAAGTTGCCACCACGACTCTGGCTCGTGGATTCCATCCTTCAGTGTAATGTGTTCCCATTGGGACACAAGACCTAGAGGTGTGACCAGTTCTTACAAGCGCTATATGCATTCCACAAAGGCCACTAGTACTCCATCCCGGCTATCATCTGGGGCTAGCTATATAAGTTATGGGACCACGTCCATACACGCCAGGTCACCACTGCTAATGCATAGGGGCTCCCATTCCCGTTCCTCCTCAGCTACATTTTCAAGGAAAAGGGGATTAAGGGCTCATCGATCGATGGACCAGTCCGGGAGCACCCATTCTTTGGGAAGGCTCAGTGGACCCAGAGCCAGTCACACATGCCCTGAGGACTCCGAGGGCATGTACCTACTGTTGAAAGAGTGGAGGATGATCCTATAGAGATCGAGGACTCAGCAGCAAGCCAACCGTGGGAGGATGACCATACTGACATGGGACCCACAAAGTACCAGCATATTCTTGATGAGATGTCTTCTTTTCAGTGTGAGCTCTCTGACATTCGACGGGAGGATTGAGAGGCTACATTACTAGTTCATTAGCGCATCAATTGTTTGGAGGCACTCTTTTCGAGGTAAAAAGTGATGCTACAGGCCATTCTTGATCATCTACCTCCCGCCTCTGGTGCCTCATCTTTCGCACCACCTGGAGACCATCAGTGAGAGTGGTGCACCATCTGGAAGAAGACGTAAAACTTAGCACTCATGGGAGGCACCCCACAGCATATCCTTTTATTTTTAGTATTTTTCACATTTCTTGTTAGTATTTATTTTGACCTTTTGTTTTTTCTCATAACTGTTTACTTTTAGTATCTTTTGTTTTTCGGTATTACTTTTGTTTTTCTTTTTCAGGGACGATATGTGTGCATCCGTTCAAGTTTGGGGGTGTGCTATGAGCCATGCCAACCAGCTTGTTCTCCAACTCCCAAGTCAGATCTTTCCATGTTATTCACACATTGGGGACAATGTGTACTTTAAGTTTGGGGGTATGGGAAACACATTCACACACACTCTGTCCCAGTTTTTTTTATTATTATTATTATGGAAAAGATAAATGTATGTTCATATTGTTTTGAAAATTTTGGTTGATCTAAACAAATATTATGATAAGATTTCATCAGTAAGCTTAAAATCCTGAACATATGATCTAATAATAGAGTTTTAAAGTTTAATTACTTACTTTAAGGGATTTAACAATTCACTAGTTTGATTTAATCTGACACGAGTATATTAGCACATAATTTTAATATGTATGTTTCCATGGCTTAACTGTAACTGGATGACTTGTTAGATGAACACTTTGGCATAGAAAAATAGAAAAAAAAAATTTTGCACAAAAAGAGAAAATAAAATGCTCCTAATGATCATTAAATAAACTTTCCACTAAGTAATTGGACCTCTTGCCTCAGTAAGCAGTGAGTGTTCACGTCAAAATGTGAGAATTTTTCTTGGCAACATTATAACCAGTTAGTTTCGTAGCCTTTTTTACTTGAGTTAGTAAGTCCTTAGGGGTGTCTTTACACCTAATGCCCTAAAACCATCTGGTTTGGGAGTCATTGGCTAAACACTCGCTACATGGGTCAATTAGAAAGCTTAAGAGAACTAAACATGGCAAAAAAATTTCATAATAAAAGAAAAGAAGGAAATAAAACTATGCCATTATTGTTCATTCTGATAGAAAATTCGGTAAATCTTAAGACACTAAAACACTACACATTAGAGTTATTTGGAAGCTTAATCTTTTATGCGCTAATTCACCACACACTAAGTCAGACTTGTGATGCCTTAGCCAGCCTCGTGTAAGTGATTAGTTTTAAAACTCCTATTCATTGCAAAGATGGGTTTATATTTTAAGCTTGCTCATGAATAAATATCATGGTTTTATGTGTAACCTAAATTTTTGGATACCATGAATGGTGGATTTATCTTTGCTATTGTTTTTCAGTTAGTTTTTAGTTTTATATTGCTAAGGGACTAGCAATATGTAAGTTTGGGGGTGTGATAAGTGTTTAAATATTCATATTTAAGCCCCTTAATTTACACTTGTTAAGTTCCTAGTCGTGTTATTTCGTGCTATTTTATTTCTTTTCTGTGTTTTCTAAGATATTGAAGAAAATGGAGCATTATCAGGTTTAGAGAACAAAAACTGGAAGAACTAGGAACTGCACAAAGTGCGATCAAGTACATAAGTGTGAGATCGAGCATAGAAGTGTGCGATCGAGCGCACCAACACTCGTGTGCACAAGAAGAAGGCTCAAGTGAAACCTTGCGCTCGAGCGCACCAACATGAGATCGAGCACACACGTTCAGTAAAACGGTAGAACCTATTTTGGAAAGTAGGGTTAGGGTTTTGTTTTTTGAGTTAGGGTTTCTAGATGTCTTTGAACCTTATAAATAGGCTTGTAAACACAAAAACCACATATTCTTTTTAGTTTGGAGCTTTGGGAGAGTTGACGACTCTTCTAAGCCAGTATTTTTCGGGTTTATTCTTTTATCTTTATTTTTTACATTATGAAGATGTCTAACATCACAACCATGTGTAATTAACTTACTAATAGGGCTTGATTGAAGACCTGATTATGTTTTTCTATATGTGAATATTGTTGTCTTTGCGATAGTTGCGTTATGATTCTTAACTTGATTAATTCCTATTTTAATGAATTCTCATATGTGTTTGCCTTATCAACTTATGCATGTGGTATGAATTAGTTAGTTAAATCAATTTGGATGACCGAGTCCTGGGTCTGACAATAGTAACAAAAGAAATCCACGTCGGATTCTTGGGTTAATCAACATGGGAAACCGAGAGTATATATCATGCCATAGGTCTTGTGTGTTTGTCGATTTTCACAGATAATATGCTCTCTTAGGGAACAACTTAGCATACACCATACTAAATCCCTTAAGAAAGAATAGAGTTAGAGTATACACCATGCCTAACTCGATGCTTAGGAAAATCAATAGCTTAAGGAGTATACACCATGCCTTTAAGTTGACAACAGTAAGTATTCATAACATGACTAGAGCATTGGTACATTGTTTTATTGGGAGAATATGATTAGTGGTGGATATCAAAGCCCTACATTTTTATCATTATCAATTCAAACTTAATACTTATTCTATCGTTTTATATTGTGAAAATTAATTCTAAATCAAAATTTACCAATCCCTGTGGAAATGATCTCGTAGTTGCACACTATACTACTATGTTGACCTTGTGCACTTGTAAGTAAAACTTCAATTATTTTCTTATTAATTTAGGTAGATAATTGCACAACAAATACCTTTTGCCCTCGTGCCAGCAGACTTAAAACTCACACAGTTTTGCTTGCCATGTAGACATTGCTCACAGAAACCGAATCCCATGGAGCAATCTGGGACTCCCTTCATCATCTGCTTTGAGGATAAATTAGATAGTCCATTTTCACTGATATTCCTAAGCCTCTGATGCCACAACATAGAGGATGTCACCTCATCATCAATTGCCTTCTCAGAGATAAAACCTCCACTGCACTGACTTTGTACTTTATTTCCCAGCAGCTTGTACAACGTACCATACCGAACACCTCGTGCAATTTCTAACGATCCATCAGTCATCTTGCAAAATTTTTGTCACAGCTGAAATTCACTCCTCCATCTGCCATCTTACTGACTGATATTAGGTTTATGCTGAGACTCGAAATATGCATCACGCTTGGAAGTGTTCTAACTATCCCATCATTCATCCTCAACTTTACCTTCCCACGACCAATAATTTTTACTAGAGAGTTATCTCCCAATAAAACATTTCCCCCATCAAAGGTTTTATACTCACGAAACCAGTCCCTGTGAGGTGTCATGTGAAAGGATGCTCCTGTGTCAATTATCCAAACACTCTGATCTGATTAAGCTAAACAGGATGCCATATTTATGTCACTAGCATCATCATCATGCTGGTTCCTATTACCTGAAGCTGATATCTCTCATGTTTGCTTTTCAAGGTTTATACTCTCATTTCTGCCCTTTTTTTAGCTCCTCTATTGAGCTAAACAGGATGCCATATTTAATTCACCAGCATTATCATCATATTGGTTCCTATTACCTGAAGTTGATATCTCCCTTGTTTGCTTTTCAGGGTTTATACTCTTATTTCTGCACTTTTTTTTAGATGCACAAGCTTCCTACACTTCCAACACTTCAACCCAAATTTATCCTTACTTTTCGATCTTCCCCTAAACTTGGGTTTATCACCAGACCACTTATAGTCTTTATCATGGGTTCGCCCTCTTATAGATAAGGCCTTTTTTGACGACTTTTTTGCACCATGCCGCCTCATCTCCTAAGACAATAGGGCTACCACGATATTCTCAAAAGACAGATTAGTCGTACCACTACCAATCGCAACTATCAAGTTATCCCACGAATCAGGTAGTGAACAAAGTAGTGTAATAGTCTTATCGTCATCCATCACAATATAGACAATAACTTAACTATTAAAGTTTTGAACTCATGTAGATAAACAGAGAAAGATTCGCCCTCAGTCATCCGAAGGTTGTACAACTTCTTCCGTAGAAACAGTTTGTTTACCAGAGATTTACTCTGATAAAGGCTTTCTAACTTCTTCCAGAGAACTTTTGCAGTCTTTTCTCCAAAAACTTTTGTTAGGATAGAATCAGCCAGGCACAGCCGAATTAGACTTCATGCCTTCCGATCGAGCTTCTCCCACTCCGTGATGGTCATTGAAGATGATTTTGAAACCACCACTGACGACGCCTCTGCTGTGGACACCGTACTCTTCGGTATCTCATCGACTATCACCGTCCACAGATCCCTATCAACGAGTAGATCCTACATCTTCAGTTTCCATAACTCGAAGCTATTCCCTCCGAACTTCTTGATTTTAATCCGTGATCCAATCGACATCTCTGATCGTTAATCCTCGAACATAAAGCTCTGATACCAATTGAACGATTCGAGACTTTTCAATCACACGAATTATAAACAAAAAAAAAAGAAAAAAAAGAAAAGATTTACCCAGGTTCACCTAAGAATAAGGCTACGTCCTGCCATAAGTTTCTTATTATCAACCTCACAAATCTCTCGTTACCATGTATGAAATTCAATTCAACAGTGGAGATGATCCTTCAATACACGGCTTTGGTGACTATAGAGAATCACCCAATACACATCCATGGTTTCAACTTTCACGTGTTGGCTTATGGTTTTGGAAACTATAATGACGCAAGGGATAGATTGAAGCTGAATTTCGTTGATGCCCAGATTCGCAACAATATTGGTGTACCAGTTGGAGGATGGAATATAATTAGATTCGTAGCTAATAATCCAGGTTAATAATGTAGCATATTTATGATTTCTTAAATTTTTCTTTTTTGGCTGTGAAAAAACTGAATTATTGTTTCTGCATTGATCTAAGTTGTACAAGTGTATGGCTAGTGCACTGCCACCTGGATGTGCACTTGCTGTGGGGCCTGGCCATATCCTTCGAGGTTGAAAATGGACCAACTCCATCAACTATGTTACCTCCACCACCACCTGATCTACCTAAATGTTAACAAGCTCATTAATATTTAATGATAGAATAATTAATTCATAGTTCATTATTCGTATGATTTTGCATGGGATTCACTTTTCAATTGTATTATTACTGCAAATTTGTGATGTAATAAGCATTTGTAGTCATTCATAATTAATTACTAGTTTTTTAACGATATTTACAACTAAGTGTCTTGTTGATGCCAAAAACTGTCGGTGCTGACGTGGCCTGGAAGCTGACGTGGCCTAGTTGGGGATGTGGCCTGAGTGAGGACTTGGCTGGAATGAGGACTTGGCCTGGGTGAGGACTCGGTCTGGATCCTACACAAGTGACAGAAGTGAACTGAAGGCCCTCGGAGGGAGGGGAGGGGGAAACCTCCGAAGGTGCTCCGATGCTTAAGTTAGCAAATATTTAAGGGAGGAGCTGAGGGTTCGAAAGAGGAACCAAGGGCTCTAGAAAATCAAATGTCAAATTGGATGTGTATGTGGATGATTGGTGAGATCCATACCTTGGCTCATTTATAGGCATCTGTCAGTATGGTGGTCATGATAGCGGGCTCGAGCGAGAGTGCGGCTGTAGGGTAGCTGCAGGGTGGCTGATAGCTTTGTAGGGTGGATGACGACCGTATGGAGGCCTTAGGGGAGGTCCAAGTGTAGGTTTGCTGGGCCGTCCATTATAGGCCTGGAGACTTCGTTGGGCTAGGGAATATATGAATTGCTTGCTCGGCCTGGGGAGGTCACTGGATCTGTTGAGTCTTTTGGAGCACATAGCTGGGTTTGGGGCTTGTTTGGGCCAAAGCCAGCTGGGCTTGGAGCTTATTTGGGCCAGGATATTTTGGACCATATCACAGGCCCCCCACTTCCTTGAGTACATTTATGTGCTTGAGGAAGTTATTTGTTGGGATGGGCTTTTAATTGAACCCAGAACGTGTGCGGGAGCCGGGCCGTTACTACCTGGGAGAGTGAAATGACATCTTGTAATCGTGAGAGCAGTTACACATTTGGGTGGTTGTCCTTGGTAATCGGAGCGTCACTATCGGGAGGTGAAAGGTCGCCTGGAGAAGTGAAACGTCTCCTATTTTTTTGTTTTTTGCATTTATTCTCCTTCGTTGAGCATGATTTCCCTTCTTATAAATAGGGGTCTATGACACTTCTTGTTTTAAGCAGAAACGACTTCAATTTATAAAGAGCTTGAGAGGGAGACACCATTTTTTAATAGAAGAGTTGAGGGTAATGACCACAGAGAGTGAGGGGGGTTATTAACCTCTTAAGGGTTCTATGGAAGCCAAAGAGGAAGACGAGGTTACCTTGGAGGAGGATCGTGGTTCGACGACCATGGTCTTCACCCTGATTTCAAACAAGGGTCAGGATCTCTTTCAGATTCCGAGTGGAGGCAAGGACCCTTTCCAGATTGCAAGTGGGAGCTGGGAGGGTTCCTTGGGCCAAGACCTTCTCTGTTCCAAGGAACGGAAGAAGAAGAGGGGCACAGCCGACCCCAAAGGAGTACCACGGATTAATTTAAAGTCTGGGGGGCTGTGTCTCTGGATGGTGGGCCCCTCGTGCCCCGGCTTGCTAGGAACAGAAGAAGAAGAGGGGTGGGGCTGCTTGCTCTGAGTTCTTGGAAGTTGAGAGTAAGGCTGCGTCCGTTCTTCTGGTGGCAGCAAGATAAGGGGGATTGGTGCTGCCCTCTTCTTCTTGTTTCGAGAGCGGGCGGGGGGAGGGGGTGTCCTGAACTTGGGGTTGATCATAGTGGTTTACATTTTCAGTCTCGGGTTTGCGCCGGCTCTCTTAGGCTCGTGCTAGGAGATTTTCAGCCTGATGAGGGTGTGGGAGCTTGTAACTGGCACTGCCTGAGGGTTCTGGCGTTTTATATTTTTCCTTGTTCTTCGAGGCCGTTAAGGTCCTTTTTTACTTGTACTTTGAGGTTGTTAGTTGTAATCCTTTGAATTAACAAAACATCTTTTCTTTTATTCCCTGTCTTCTTATAATATCCTTACCTTCTACACTTGTATGAATCAATGACAAATTATGCTTGTTAAGAGGGGGGTCCAAAGCCCCCGTACTTGAGAGCAGCCTTTGGCAGTGTCTTTGCAAAGTTAAGCTCGGGCCGCACGCTCAGAGAAACCATCGAGTGTGTGCAATGTTGTTCGCACGCTCAGACTTTCTGGAGATTTCGACCGAGTGATAAACAAGGCTCGGATTTTTGGAGATTCGACCGAGTGATAAACAAGGCTGGGATTTCCTGGAGAAAATTCACCGAGCGTGTGCAACGCAGCTCATACGCTTAGATTTTTTGGAGATTCGACTGAGTGTTGACAAGGCTCGGATTTCCTGGAGAAAATGCACCGAGCGTATGCAACGCAGCCCATACGCTTGGACTTTTTGGAGATTCGACCGAGTGTTGACAAGGCTCGGATTTCCTGGAGAAAATGCGCCGAGCGTATACAACGCAGCTCATACGCTCGAGCTTTTTGGAGATTCGACCGAGCATTGGCAAAGCTCGGATTTCCTAGAGAAAATGCACCGAGAGTATGCAATGCAACTCATATACTCGGAATTTTTGGAGATTCGACCGAGCGTTGACAAGGCTCGGATTTCCTGAAGAAAATTCACCGAGCGTGTGCAACGCAGCTCATACGCTTGGATTTTTTGGAGATTCGACCGAGCGTTGACAAGGCTCGGATTTCCTGGAGAAAATGCGTCGAGTGTATACAACACAGACCATACGCTCGGACATTTTGGAGATTCGACCGAGCGTTGGCAAGGCTCGGATTTCCTGGAGAAAATGCGTCGAGTGTATACAACACAGACCATACGCTCGGACATTTTGGAGATTCGACCGAGCGTTGGCAAGGCTCGGATTTCCTGGAGAAAATGCACCAGGCGTATGAAACGCAGCCCATACGCTCGGACTTTTTGGAGATTCGACCAAGCGTTGACAAGGGTTGAATTTCCTGGAGAAAATACGTCGAGCATATGTAACGTAGCTCATAGGCTCGGACTTTTTGGAGATTCGACTGAGTGTTGACAAGGCTCGGATTTCCTGGAGAAAATGCGCCAAGCGTGTGCAATGTAGCTCATACACTCGGATTTTTTGGAGATTTGACCGAGTGTTGACAAGGCTCAGATTTCCTGGAGAAAATGTGCCGAGCATATGCAACGCAGCCCATACGCTCGAACTTTTTGGAGATTCGACCGAGCGTTGACAAGGCTCGGATTTCCTAGAGAAAATACGCCGAACGTATGCAACACAGCTCATACACTCGAACTTTTTGGAGATTCAACCGAGCGTTGACAAGGCTCGGATTTCCTGGAGAAAATGCGTCGATTGTATGCAACGCAGCTCATACACTCGAACTTTTTGGAGATTCGACCGAGCGTTGAGGACTTCAAATAAATCATGCGCCTGGGCCTCTTTCTTTCTTTGGGCCTTCTAGAAAATTTTACCCTTGGCCCTTGGGTTTTCGCCCGTTGGGTGCATTAAATGGTGGTGGTGGCTACCCAAAGGGTGGCGCATTGGGCAGAGTGAAGGGTAGGTTATGATGACAACTGTCACCTAGACGCTTCGGGAATGCCAAGAGATGCGTCCTTTCATCTGACGCGCGGATTGATGTTTCTCGGTTCTGCTACCCCTAGCTTCTATATAAGAGGGTTCTTTCTTCATTTGGTCTTCACTTTGCTAGTTTAAGAGATCCTGAGTTTGAGAGCACTTGGCGTATTTAGGGGTCTTCCACATAAACTAGTCTTTTCTTTCTAGGTGAGATGTCTGGTGGTAGCGATACCAGTAGGGCTTTGTCCAGGGAGATAGAGGAGGCGATGGGCTCTCTTTCTACCGAGGAAGCCTCTTCTCAAAAGATGGCTCCCCCGGGTGGGGGCCTAGCCCTTGTTCCGTACAGGGGGGAAGGAAGAGGGGGCCTAAGGGCCGAGTCATCTAGAGAGGGGGATGTTCGGGCGTTATTGATTATTAGAGACGACGCCTCAGATACTGAGAGGGAGGAATAGACATTCAAAGCAAATTCTATTCCAAGTGCTGTGAGGGAGGTCAGTCTTGTGAAAATGAGGGTTAAATATAAGATCCCTCTTGAATTCCATATGAGGGCTCCCAAAGGTGGAGAGAGGGTATGCGATGTCTTGTCCAGTCAGGTGCCTTTCGAGCTTTGCCTTTATGAGCAACAACTTAAGGCCGGGCTCACGCTTTCTCTCCATCCATTCCTTTGCTTGGTGCTCAAATACTTTGGTATCACGCTGAGCCAGCTAGTGCCCAACATAGTCCGGCTGATTCTGGCATTTATCGCCGTTTGCTAGGAGACTGGTGGGGTGATGAATATCAGTGTGTTTAAGGCCCATTTCCAGTTGGCCCGGCTTGGCCACACTGGGTGGTTCATCATTAGCTCAAGGCGGGGGAAAAATGTTCTGAAGGAAAAACCTTCTTCCATAAAGAAGTGGAAAAAGGGTTTTTTCTTTGTTCAGAGTGCTGAGAGTTACGATATCCCTCTTAGCTGGGGTTTGGATCGTGTTGGTAAATGTAAAAGGTCACATCTTTAAACCCGTGAGTAGGAGATGGTGAGGGCGATGCTGGCCGCGCCCTTGGATATAGAAGTGCTCGGAGACAATGAAGAACTCCACAGGTGCGGCCTGTGTCCTCCTAGCCTTCCCCCGCACATTGGGCATAGTAGTCGCTGATTTATTAGTGCGTAGAAATTTTCATCTTTTTACCCAAGTTTCTAACGCTCTCCTTTTTGCCCAGATATGGAGATGGCAGTATTGGCTAAGCGTGTGGTCGGTGAGCGAAAAAAGGCTACAGAAGCCAGCAATTCGGGGCAAAAGAAGAAGACTAAGGTTCCGCCCATGGCTCCGATTTTGGTGGACAGTCCCCCTAGGCCTCCATCTTCCCAAGGAGGAACCGACCCAACCGCACCCGCGCCTCTTTCTGGAGCGCCTTTGCCTCAGGAAAGGCTCGGGATAGCCCCTTTTTACTCCGAGGTGGGCTCTGAGGACGGATGACTCCGTGTTTTCTAATCCCAAGGTGGCCCACGAGCATCTAGTGCTAGGGATTCCCCATCGTGATATGGTGGGCGCTTCCTCGAAGCCTTTCAAGGCTCTTTGCTCGACCGCAGAGGTCGCTTTCTCTCAGGTGACGTCCGCTTTACTCTTAGATTCGTTTTTGGCTTCTTTTTTCTTTGACGGGTTTGCTTTTTTCTCTTTTTAGGCGAAGGTTCTCGGCGGTGTGCTTTCTCGGTGTTCTTTGGACGTGGTGGATCGACTGGCCAAGACTGAGCACAAATTGCAGGGGTCCCAGGACGTTGTTCATGACTTGACCATTTCTCTTGAGACGGCAGAGAGAGAGAGGGCGGAGGCAGTTTTTGAAAGGGATCATCAGCTTAGGTCCAAAGAGGATCTTAGAGAGGAGCTGAAGAAGGTCCGCCGTCAGGCTACAGAGAATGAGGCATTCTTTAAGGAGAAGGGTGCAAATCAGTACATAGAAGGATTTGAGGAAGTCAAGATGAGGGCTGTGCTCCTTTTCCCGGGGGTTGACTTCTCGGGTCTCGATTTGGCTGTAGACTAAGAAGGGTCTAACATCGCTTCTTTCGGAGGAGGTGCTGAAGAGGCCACTATAGCCGAGGCCCAGAAAGGGCCAGGGAGTGCAGGTCAGCCTGCCCCAGAAAAGGGGGTCGAGGGACCTGTTGAGGACGCTCGGTCGGGGGAAGGGGGAGATTACGAGGCCCACAAGGCCCTGGTTTCTTTGTAGTAGCTTAGCACTTTTGTACCCGAGGTCAAAAGTGCCCGGCTTTTGTAATACTTCTCAATATGAATAAACCCATACGATTGAAACTTCAAATTTTTATTGATTTTTTACTTTCTCTTACATTTTATTGATAAAACCTACGGAGGTTCTCCGCATTCCAGGTGCGGGGAATGGTTTTTCCTTCCATGTCCTATAGTTCGTAGGTGCTCATTCTACAAACCCTTCAAATCCGGTAAGGGCCTTCCCAGTTTGATACTAGCTTCCCCGTGTGGTGAGGGCGTGGCACTTCGCTCTTCCGGAGGACGAGGTCATTAAGCTTGAAGTCTTTTGATCGGACCTGGGAGTTGTAGTATCGAGCAGCCCTTTGTTGGTATACCGCGAGGCGGATCTGGGCTTTATCCTTGGTCTCTTCAATTAGGACCGCATTCATTCTCAACCCTTCTTCATTGTTGCCTAGTTCGAAGCACTGCACTCGGATCGACGGGATCCTAATTTCCAGAGGGATGATAGCCTTTGACCCATACGCCATGAAGAAGGGGGTTTCTCCAGTCGACGTCCGGGTCGTTGTTCGGTAGGTCCAAAGGATATTGTAGAGCTGCTCTGCCCACTGATTATCTAAGTCTTCTTCTGATCCATTGGAGGAGCATCCTATTGGTTACTTCAGCCTAGCCATTGGCCTGTGGATACCCCACAGAGGAGAACAGATGTTCGATGTGGAGGTCATCGCAGAATGTCTTGAATCGAGAGCTGTCAAACTGCTTTCTATTGTCGATGATCAGCACTCGAGGTATCCCGAATCGGCATACTATTGATTTCCAGACAAAGTTTCTAGATTGGTGACCCGTGATACTGGCCAACAGCTCGGCCTCGATCCATTTGGTGAAGTAGTCAATGGCCACAATAAGGTGCTTTTTCTGCCCAACAACCATTGGGAACGGGCCTAGGAGATCCATCCCCCACATGGCAAAGGGAGAGGGCTGGTGATGGAGACGAGGGGGTTAACGGGGCGGTGTGATATTGGAGACCACCGCTGACAATTCTCACATTTTTTGACCAAATCCGCTGCATCATCTTTAACTATAGGCCAATAGTACCCCTAGCAAAGGACCTTAAAGGCTAAGGCCCGAGCTCCCAGGTGGTTTTTGTATATCCCATCGTGGACCTCCCGGAGAGCATAGTTGGCCTCTCTCGGCCCGAGGCATCTTAGATAAGGCATGGTTATAGCCCTTTTGTATAATTTCCCTTCCGTGAGGGTGTAACGCGAGGCACAAGAGATTAACTTCCTGGCTTGGTCCTTCTATTCGGGCACCGTGCCTTTTTTTAGATATTGGAGGATTGGATCCATCCAAGTGGGTCCCTCTTCTACTGGTAGGACTGGAGCTTCATCTATACTTGGTGCAGAGAGGATTTCTTGGTAGATAGCTCGGCTAGGCATCAGTTGCTGAGAGGAGGCCAGGTTCGCAAGGGCATCTGCTTCGGAGTTCTCGGCTCCAGGGATCTGAGTTATCCGGAATATTTTGAGCATGACGACCCATTCCTTTACTTTTTAGAGATACCGGAAGAGTTTCTCCCCCCTGACCTCGAACTCTCCCTACACCTGACTTACCACAAACTGAAAGTCGCTGAATACTTCCAGCACTTCCACTGTGAGTGCCTTGGCCAACCTTAGACCGGCTAGGAGGGCTTCGTATTCTGCTTCGTTATTAGAGGCCCTGAACCCGAACCTCAACGTATATTCAATGGTGAAGCCTTTTGAACTGCAGATGATGAGTCCCAGCCCACTCTCTTGTGAATTTGAGGACTCATCCACATGGAGACTCCATCCTAGAGGGGGGTCACTGGTCTCAGATACTGCGGGCTCGTCCGGGTCTATAGGTAGGGTCGTTTCTACGATGAAGTTGGCCAGAGCCTGGCCCTTGATAGATTGCCTAGGGTGGTAGCGGATATCAAACTCTCCCAGCTCGACTGCCCATTTTACAATTCTCCCTGAAGCACTTGGATTGTGAAAGACCTGCCTCAAGGGTTAGTCCGTTAGGAAGACGATAGTGTGTGCTTGGAAGTAAGACCGAAGCTTTCATGCGACTACTATGAAGGCGTAGGCCATTTTTTCAATGGGAGGGTACCTCGTCTCAGTGTCATGGAGAATTCAGCTGACGTAGTAGATGAGCTTCTAGGTACCTGATTCTTCTCGTATCAGAACAAAAGCCATAGTGCTTGGGCCAGCGGATAGATAAAGGAAGAGCTCTTCATTCGGGAGCGGTTTGGTCAAGAGGGGAACTCAAATACTTTTTTAAGTCTTCAAACGTCTCCTGGCAGTTCTCGGACCAGGTGAAGTCCTTCGCTTTTTTGATAGCCTTAAAGAAAGGAAGGCACCTTTCCGTCGATTTAGACATAAAATGGCTTCAGGGCCGCGACTCGTCCGGTGAGTCGTTGGACTTCTTTCACAGACTTTGGAGGGGCCATGTTGAGGATGACCTCTATCTTTTCCATATTAACCTCTATCCCTCTCTGAGTGACCATGAATCCTAAGAACTTGCCCCCAGTTACCCTGAAAGCACACTTGGACGGATTCAACCTCATATTATGCTTACACAGGACTCCGAAGGCCTCTTCTAGGTCGGAGCAGTGGTTCCATGCCTCGGAGCTTTTAACCAACATATCATCCACATAGACTTCCATATTTTGCCCAATATGCCTTTTGAAGATTTTGTTTACCAACCTCTGATAGGTTGCCCCAGCATTCTTCAGCCCAAAGGCATCACTTTCTAGCAGTACAGTCCTCACTCGATGATGAAGGCGGTCTTTTCTTGGTCAGACTTGTGCATGAAAATCTGATTGTAACTAGAGTAGGCGTCCATGAAAGAGAGGAGTTCATGCCCGAAAGTGGCGTCTACCATCATATCGATCCGAAGAAGAGGGAGGCTGTCCTTTGGGTAAACTTTGTTAAGATTGGTGAAGTCAATGCAAATATGCCATTTAGCGCTGGCTTTTTTGACCATCATGACATTGGATACCCAATCTGGGTACCTTGCTTCCCTGATAAAGCCGGCTTCTAGCAGTTTGTCCACCTCAGCGTTGATGGCTACCTGGCACTAGGGGGCAAAGGACCTCTTCTTCTGAATAACTGCCTTGCACTTGGGATCTACGTTCAGGCGGTGCTCGATGGTTTCAGGGTTAACCCCTGGCATATCTAGGGCTGACCAGGCATATAGATCCCTGTTCTTTTGGAGGAGGCGAATGAGTTCTTCCGTGGACTCCTTTGGGAGGTTCGCTCCTATTTGTATGGTTTGGGCGGGGTCTTTTCCCAGGGGCACAGTGGTTAGTTCCTCCGCGGGTCGCCCTCTAGGTGTTTTCATCTCGTCCCGCAGATCCTCTACTTCAAGCGGCAGGGCCTTGGTCTTTTTTCCTTCTCTGATAGTACTCAGATAATAGGACCGATAGACTTTTTAGTCCCCTCTGATCACCCCTACACCTTCGTTGGTAAGGAACTTGACCTTCAGTTGATAGGTGGAGACGACGACCTTTAGCTTGTTGAGGGCGGGCTAACCAATTATCATGTTGGAGGAAGAGGGTTGCTTGACCACTAGGAATGTAGTCTATATAGTGGACGTCATCGAGGCTGTCCTCGCGGTCACGGGGAGGACTATGCTTCCTTCGATAAAGATTGGGGATCCCCCGAAGCCATAGAGGAAGGCAGGGGTAGGCTCTAGATGCCCCTCCTTCAACTCCATGTGTTGATAAGCATCATGGAATAGTATGTCCGCGAAACTCCCATTATCGATCAGGACCCGTCGTATCTCGCAGTTGGCCACTAGGAGTGAGACTACCATAGCGTCATCATGAGGAGTCTGCACGCCCTCGAGGTTATCTTCTGTGAAAGAGATCACCGGCTTTGTTCTTCTTTTCTTGGGGGGGCCACTGACGGAGGCTACGACCCTGGCATATGCTTTGCGGCTTTGCCTAGAATTCCCCCTGCGGCTGGCCCTCCGCAAATAGTTTTGATGATTCGGGTGGTTGCGGCCACCTCTGGCTTCTTTTGGCGGGGCTTTTCTTGTTCCGCCCTAGGGTCTCTCCAAGGGTTCGGCTTCTCTTGCCATTGTTGATAAGGGCATCTATCATCTCTTCTTGGTGGTGCGGGGGTTTCCCTTCTTTGAGGCCCAGTAAACTCCTTCAGGCGCCCTTGGTTAATGAGATTCTCAATCTGTTCCTTCAAGTCGTGACATTCCTCTGTATCGTGGCCACGACTTTGGTGGAACCGGTACCATTTCTTTTGATTCCTCCCAAGAGGCTTCTTGGGTGGCCACTGTAGGACAGACTTATCCTGAAGCTACATGAGGACGTTGGTCCTAGTAGTATTGAGGGGAGTGAAGCTGTCGACTCGAGGATGGGGTCTATACCTGTCCTCCTGGTAGGGCTTCTTGGCTGCTCCTCTCTAGGGGGCAGGTTCTCGGTTTCTCCCTCACTTTCCCTTCTGAAGGCTTAATCATCCTCCGTCAGCATGTATTTTTCTGTCTGGGCCAGGATCTCGTTCATGTCTCGGGGCAGGTGTCGAGTTAGCTTGGAACTAAAGATGCCAGACCTCAATCCATTTTTGAAGGCCATCACCTGGACGTTCGGATCAAGGTCTGGAATCTCCCATGCGGCTGTGTTGAACCGGGAGATATAAGCCTGAAGCCTTTCTCCCCTATGCTGGATCATGTTGAAAAGGCTTTTTGAGGTTTTCTTGGGCCCCTTGCTGCTGAGGAAGTGAGAGGCGAAAGCATAACTGAGCTCTTTGAAGTTGCTAATGGTTCCTGGCTTCAAGTGTGAGTACCAAGTACCCGCCGCCTTTTCGAGAGTCAGAGGGAAGTCGCGGCACATGATCGGGTCTGAGTGCCGGTGTAGCACCATTGTCGTCTTATAGTGCTGGAGGTGGTCTATCGGATCTGTGGTTTCGTCATACATTCTGACTTGGGGAATCCTAAAGTTTGGCGGGAGAGAGGTCTCGAGGACACCCTCCGTGAAAAGAGGGTCCTGGACGTAGAGTTCGTCCATAAGGCTGGGATTCTTGTGTCTCAAGGCCAAGTCTATCTTTCCTTTCATTTCTTCAAACTGCCTGTCTAGGCTGAGGTTGCCTTTTGAGGAGAAACTTTCTTTGGACCGATTGTAACATAGGGAGGGCTCTGCAGGAGATGGGCTGTAAGTGGGGTCGTTTCTACCGATCGACTCTGTTTGGCCGGGAAAGCTGGGAGGCTGCTGACCTCCCTCCCGAACCTAGGCCGCTAAATTGGCTATCATCTTGGACAGCTCCTGAAACTGGGCTTGAGTTACTAGGGCTTGAAGGTGAGCGGCTATTTTCTCATCATCGGGCGAGTTGGTCTCTAAAAGGTGGCGGCGCTGCTCTCTGGCAGGAGTGGCATGTTCGAGTACTGTTGGAAATCTGGGTCTGGGACGGTGACTGCGAGTGCTGCTTTGTTCAGGGGCCGAACATGCCGCGGGGCTCCTTTGCTGATTCTTATGCTGGTCTTTGGTGGCATCGTGATAGATGAGTTCTTTTACTTCTTCGCTCCTGTTGTAACGAGAGATTGTGGCTTCCCACAGACTACGCCAATCTGTTGATGCCAAAAACTGTCGGTGCTGACGTGGCCTAGTTGGGGATGTGGCCTGAGTGAGGACTTGGCCGGAGTGAGGACTTGGCTTGGGTAAGGACTGGGCCTGGATCCTACAAAAGTGACAGGAGTGAACTGAAGGCCCTCAGAGGGAGGGGAGGGGGAGACCTCCAAAGGCGCTCCTATGCTTAAGTTAGCAAATAGTTAAGGGAGGAGCCGAGGGTTCGAAAGAGGAACCAGGGGCTCTAGAAAATCAAGTGTCAAAGTGGATGTGTGTGTGGATGATTGGTGAGATCCATACCTTGGCCCATTTATAGGCATCCGTCATTACGGTGGTCATGATAGCGGGCTCGGGCGAGAGTGCGGCTGTACGGTAGCTGCAGGGTGGCTGATTGCTTTGTAGGGTGGCTGGCGACCGTAGGGCGGCCGTAGGGGAGGTCCAGGCATAGGTTTGTTGGGTTGTCCTTTACGGTCCTGGAGACTTCGTTGGGTCGGGGAATATATGGATCGCTTGCCCGGCCTGGGGAGGTCACTGGATCTGTTGAGTCTTTTGGAGCACACAGCTGGGTTTGGGGCTTGTTTAGGCCGGAGCCAACTGAGCTTGGAGCTTATTTGGGCCAGGGTATTTTGGGCCATATCATGTCTGATTCGCGGAATTGTCCCTCGAGTATCTAGGTCTTAATGTTTTATCTAAGGACTTATCTTTCAGATGTCTGACTCATTTGCTTTGACGTAAAAATTTTCGCTTGGGTCTTTTATGTCGAAGTTGGATTCCGGTTGTCTCAATTTAAGGAGGGAATACTATCCTCAATTTTGATTAATCTCAATATTTTATTTGTTTTGAAAGGACAGGATTGTGCCACCAAATTAAAATCGTGCCATATCATCAATTAACTCAATTAAAATAAACTTAACTGTGTTAAGTCATAAAAAAGTGCAGTTCATACAATTATTTTTAATTTTTTGTTTTATTTACCAAAAAAAAATTTAAAGGCTTAAACCCTTTCTCACGTACGCTACTCTATCCCCGTGTTCTTGCTCTGATTACTAAAATAACAGAAAAGTCAAAGCAAGCTTCTCTTCATCATCTATGGTTTCCAGAATTATCAAATTCACCCAAGTATTTCTTTAACTTAAAATATTCTGAGTTAGTTTTTTTTTTCTTCCTAATTTGATTTGCAAATAAACTTATCAAAACCCTTTATTATATTTGGCTTAGTGAAACCTTTAAATTTTATAAAATTCACCATCTAACTGTGAAGAGTAATATCAAAAGTAAAAACAAAACATTGAAATCTGATTTTTTTATACACTTTATTACCAAACACCGATATTTATCAGTTACCCATCAATCGAGTGTTATAATTTTTCTTGCTGCTTCTTTCATAGTTTTTTCTTCTACTTTGTTTTGGGTCCTAGGTTTTCTTTATTTTCACTATTGTGTAGTTTTAGTTTTGTTTATGGAGTATTGGTGTTTCTCTATTGTTAATTGTTGTTTGGTTCTGGTTCTTTGTTTTCATTTTCCTAAGATTTGGTGTAAGTAGATTATGTTAATTATTTGGTATCGACTGTTATCTGAATTCAAATTTTTTAGCCAAATCATTGCTCTAGTATTTGTGCTTCGTTTTTCTACTCCCTCTCTCTCGCCTTTCTGTGCTTGTTTTCAATTGCTTGGTGGTTGTGCTGATTTTTTTTCACAAATATTACCATCAAATACCCATTAGCACCACCAACATATGTCCACATAGAAACCACCTTTTGTGAATACTTTTTTTTAAGTCTTAATTAGCATTCTTTGTATTTGGGTTATTATGATTTTGGTTGTTTATTTAACTTTCCATGGCCGATAAGTTCCTCTGTTAGAAAACTAAGTCCACTCCTTTTGATGTTTGTGATCAAATTTATTTGAAAAATTTTTGCTTTCTTTTCCAACTTTTCTTTTGTTGCTGTGAAATATGATACAGAGAGGCAAAAAGTGATAGGTTTCACTAAGCCAAATATAATAAAGGGCTTTGATAAGTTTATTTGTAAATCATATTGGGGAAAAAAATGAATTCAAAATATTTTAATTTAAAGAAATACTTGGGTGGATTTGATATTTTGGAAGTCATTGACGATGGAGAGAAGCTTGCTTTGGTTTTTCTGCCATTGTAGTAATCAAAGGAAAAACATAGGGATAGAATAGCATACGTGAGAAAGGGTTTAAGACTTTAGATTTTCTTTACATAAAAATAAAAATAATTTTATGGGAAAAAACTAACTACAGTTTTTGTGACTTAACACCATTAAGCTTATTTTAATTGAGTTAATTGATGATGTGGCATGATTTTAATTTGGTGGCACAATCTTATCCATTCAAAACAAATAAAGTGTTAAGATTAATCAAAATTGAGTGTAATATTCCCTCCTTAAATTGAGACAACTGAAATCCTCGAAGTTAGATCTTGGCTATTTGAGAGGCATTTGAGAGGAGAGAAAGCTTGGCATTTTTAGCTTATGATTGGCTATTTTCTTAGGTGAGTACAAGAGTTCTTTAACAATCCATAATTAATCTTGGTTGAGTTTACTCAAATTTTAGCCCCCAAATTTAGTTCTCTTGGAAGTTTCTTTTGACAACGATATTTGTCTATGTTTGATCTTTCGTCGTAGATTGTTGGTTTCAGAATTTCACCTTCCGAGAGTCCCACTTGATCAAATGATTTTGTATAACATTTAATAATTAAATAGTTAAGTTACACACTACAAGAAAACCATTTATTACTGAAGGCTATATGTCTGTAAGTGATAGTGTGAAATATTATCACCGAGGGACAAGTCCCTCGATGATAATATTTTTACACTCGGTATTAAGTTCATAAAAAATTTTAAAAATAATTTTTGATTTTTATTAAATTTCAATATATTATTAGCAAAAGATTTAATCTCTCGGTGTTGATAAATGAATATAAAATTTATTCTAATTTAATTATTAATTACGATAACTACTATCACCGAGGGAACTAAATCTCTCAGTGATAATATAACCCTAGATATCACGCAATAGCTTCCTTCCTCCCCCATTTCTCTTCTCTTTTGTTTCCTTTCTTTATGCGCCGCATAGCATTTCACTCCTTCAAATTTCTTTCACTCTTTCTCATATTTCTGTTATTCTATCATTTTTGTTTTTTCTTCTCTTCACCACTTTTTGTCTCTAGCAGAAATTTTATGTTTCCTTGCTCTCTACTGTCTAGTTTCTTTTGTTATTTATGTTTTGTTAGTTTAGTTTTTTTTTTTTTAAAGAAAAATTGGTATACATGTTGCTTATGTTATGTTTGGTGGGTTGCAATATTTTTGTTTTTTGTCACCCATTTTCTTGCATTTCTCTATATTGTAAGTCCTCTCTAACTTGCTTTGTTAATTTAATTTATTTCCGCTTTTTAATTTTTTTTTAATTTTAATATATATGTTGCTTAAGTTTTGTTTGGTGGGTTGTAACTTTTTTCTTTTGTTTTCAAATGTTTTGATTGTGTTTGGTTTTTATTTTGTTTTCAATATTTGAAAAAAAAAATTAATTCCAGATTTTGGGCCTTGTTCATAAGTTTCTATGATATCCTGGAAAAAAATTGGAATGGATCATGTTATTGCACTTGAAAAAATACTTAGTAATTCTTTTTAGTCCTAATTAATAGATATATGAATGTGAAATATTACTCTAATATCATCTGCTTCAATTAATGAAATTTCCAATGATATATACAAGTGAGACCCCCGCATTCTGCATCAACTGTACCTGGAAAAAATTAGTACCGTCAATATAATAAACTTATTTTTTAAAAAAATTAGTTAAATAATGTAATGGTTTAGTTATACTTGATTAGAAAATGTACATGCTCCCTGAGTTTTCTTAGGTGATATTTCTGCAATATAAATAGGTACTTGTTCCATACAAGTTAAGAATATAAGTTTGTTTTTCTACAAAGTATAGGAAGATTAACTAATTAAGTAAAATTTAATTGAAAGGGAAAATCATCATATAATAATATAATTCCTATGTAACTAATGAAATCGATTCAATTCGATAATGTTATAGATTAAGAGCTTTGAAGCTGTGGTGCATCACAATGTTATAGATGTTTCAATTCAACATGTGTAACTCAATTGTCTATAAATATTTGGAACATGAAAAGAGAGAGAGAGAGAGAGAGAGTCATAAAATATCAATGGTAGTAAGTAATATACCATGTCACTAGTGAATTAATTAAAAATCACTACTAGTGTTTCATGTATGGTAAATTGTACATAGCTTAATTGTATTAAAAATTTAAAAAAAAGATTATTTTTCTAGATCCATAGAAAGTTTGCCTCTCTTAGTTCTATGCTTACGCTACATGATTAAGCAGAAGGTTGGTTTTGTGTTGATAATGTGCCATGAAACTAATGACTAGCTTCTTTAATAATTAAGTAGCCTAATTAGGGCCCTTGAAATTATATTAGAAACATAGAGCCTAGAGAGAGAAAAAAAGTAAGAAAGATTGATAATTTTGAAAAAATTAGTTAGTTTTAGTATCTTTTTTTTATAACTATAGTTAATGTAAATCAGTGAATGGGCTTTATATGTAGTTTATACTTACGAGTTGAGACTAAGATTTGTGAGAAAATAATTGATGAGTCTAGCATTTAGAGAAAGAAAGTGAAAAGTGGTAGAGTTCAAGTTTAAGAAAGATAAAATGTTCCAAAATTAAGCTTAGTTTGTTGAAAAATGATAGAGTTCAAGTTTAAACTTTATGATGCATATTCTAAATTATTAATACATAAGTTAATAGTGAAAATACACAGAATAAATGCTTCACCATAAATGTGCATATTATACATGTATCATGGCATATAATGAATATATTCATGCATTGCATCTTACCTTAGAATACCCGTCTAATGATTATTAAGTGATCCAAATGCTCTCATTGCTTATCAATTAATATGCTTGCAATGGGAGTGCTTGTGTTCAAATAATCATTGGATTATCTAGAATGGATATTTCAGTAATTTGTGATCGATTTGTCATTTTTTAGTTCCTAGCTTGTTTTGTTTTTGACTAAATTTTGGTTGCAAGTCTCATTTTTCTCTGGGTACGCACTAAATTCAAGCCTATCTTCCTCGGGATATAGCTCCAAATTTAAGTCATGTACTTGGAGGACTAAGGAGAAATGTTGCCAAAATCAAGTCCTAACAATACTAGTTTAGAACTATAAATTGCAAAATCGATCACGCATTCGTCAATGGGTTGAGACCCCCTACCTATTAATGAATTAGATTATATGGTTAGAAAGCATGCATCAACATGCATGATTCATAAGGAATCATTATGTTGTTTACTAATTTGTTATCAATTTTTGTCTTGCAGGCTACAAACGATTTGGTCAGTCGTACTTCACCGTTATTGATTGAGTCAGGTATGTAAATCAAATATTTCTATGTTACCCCATTGGTTGTGTGATAAATTTATGTTTAATCTATACTTATTTCATACTTTTTTGGAAGATAAAAAAGTGATAACAAAATATATGTTCATGATTTTATCATGTTATTTCAATCTATTTATTTTAATGTTAATTTACCTTTTTAATTTAAAAAAAAAATTAGGTTAGCCCTAGATTATTATGTTAGATTGTCATTCTAAGTTAGCATCATTAGAAACTATATGTATTTAATGAAGCATTTTTGGAAGATAAAAAAGTGATAAGAAAATATATGTTTGGTATTGTGTCATGTTTTTTCGATCTATATATTTTTATATGTATGCAAAAAAAAATGCATAATTGAAAGAATACTATGTATTTAAAACATTTCATTGATGATAGATTCTTTATTATTTTAGCAATTAGAACAATGGAAACTGACCATAGTTGGATGGATTGTTGAGTTGTTAATTATGCTATATCTACGAAATTTTTAGAAGGGGTTGAGGTTTTTCTTGACTTTGCATATTGTAATCTATCGTTTGTGTACGGTGGAACTATTTGGTGTCCTTGTTTTTGAAGGTAGAATTTAAGGTTTTTAAACCAAGAAACAATTACCTTACTATATAGGAAAGGTTTTACTTCTAATTATAAAAGGTGGATTTTTCATGGTGAGGGTTATTTAAGACGTGAATAGTCGACACCCCAATCAGATCACTATGTCGAGGAAGGTTTCGAAAAAATAAATTAGATAGGGGAGACAGTAATGGATGTTGCTGGCTAAGACTTTAATTGGGATGCCGAAGAGGATCCAAATCCTCATGTTGCGAAGTTCTATGACATATTGAGAGATACTGATGAGCCCTTGTGGGAGGGTTGTAAGAAATACACTAAGTTATCGGCGATCTCACAAATGTTGAACTATAAATATGATTTTGACATGTCTGAGAATTATTTTGATCGATTATTGACAATAATTAAGAGTATATTTCTCGAGGATGAGAGGTTGCCTAAAAAAATTTCCAAGTGTAAGAAGATGGTGAAAGAGTTAGCACTTGGGTATGAGAAGATACATTCATACTTGAATGACTGTATGTTGTATTACAAGGAAGAAAAATACAAGAAAGTGTGTGACATGTGTAGACATCCTTGGTTTAAGCCTAGGCAGAACGAGAATAAGAAGCTAAAATACATACCACACAAGGTGTTGCATTACCTTCAGTTGACATCTAGACTTCAAAGGCTTTATTTGTCAAAAAACACAGTCGAACACATGAGATGGCACAAAGAATGCAAACATAGTAAGCCAGACATGGTCATCCACTTGACAAATGGGATGACATGGAAACATTTTGATGACACTCACCCTAAGTTTTCCCACGAACCACGTAATGTTCGGTTGGGACTCTCAACTGATGGATTCACTCTGTTTGGCCAATCGGCGTCCCCTTACTCTTGTTAGCTGATATTTGTCACTCCTTACAATTTACCTCATGATATGTGCATGAAAGAGTATAATCTGTTCTTATCATAGGTAATTCCTAGCCCAAACAACCCTAGTAAGAATTTAGATGTCTATCTACGTCAATTAATAGACGAGTTGAAGACATGGACGGATGGAGTTCTTACTTACGATGTGTTGGAAATCACCTTAGCAAGATGCCCAAGTGGTGATCTTCCAAACATCCAAGTCTTGAATGACTTGTAGAAATAATTTCAGCAATTGAACATAAGAACAGAAAATCAAAGAAAGAAATAAGATAAGTAATTTGTTGTCGAGGTTCGGTAATGTGCCTACGTCCCCGTGAGTTCCTTCGAACTCTCTGCACTATCTCAATGGTTCTTACAAAGTTACAGCAATCCCCTTCAAGAATCCAAGTTCTTGAAGAAACAAGAAGAGAACTAGAAAGTGATAGTCCTATTACAAAGTTTCTTATCAATTCTATACTATCCTCTCTTCTTTATATCTAGCCTAACAAAGAGTCCCTCTTGTGTTTTATGTCTACACAATTCTCTCTAAGTGTTTACAATGATCTCACAATGTCACAATTCTCTCTTGTATGTGTGTTGTATATCTCTTGTATATCTTGTGAAATGAGGCCTTGAGAACCCTTTTTATAGTCTCTCAATTCTTGGACATTCTTGAGAATCATTCTCCCCCCTTTGATCATGTTTTTCCTTGAATCTCAGCCCTTCATCACTCTCCAAGTGATGTTGTGCGTTTTGGTGTGGTGCACACATGATTGGAGAGGTCTTATGCATGCTGGATCATGTGTGCAGCCATGTGCTGTGCACTGCGGCGCTGAAATGGTGAGGTGCAGCGCTAAGGCAGGGCTGGAAGGGAGGCTTGCTGTGAGGCGTGGCGCTGGGCAGGGTGCGCTGCGCCCTGACCTGATGCTGCTGCCTCCTGATGCTGGTGCGCACACTTCTTGCCTGTGGGCAGAAACTTCCACAGCAGTGTGTCTGACCTTCCCATGCTCAAAATTGAAGCACACACATGTGTGCAACCTTATAACTTGCTGAACTTTGATATCCCACAATTGGTTAGGAAATTAACCAAACTTATACCATGTTTCGATATGTTTGAAACTTAGACAAATAACAACAATCTCTACCTTTGTCTAAGTGTTCAAAAAACCTGAACCATTGTGCAGAAAGCTTCGGGATCCAAACTCATATTGAGTTACCAATTAACCAAATCCCATCCTAAGTAATTCAAGGCAATGATTGAACTTACTTAGAGGTAAGACTTTAGTACCCAAGTCAGCAGGATTTTCTTCCGTGGCAACCTTGTCCACATGGATGCATCCTTTCGTAACATTTTCTCGAATGAAATGATACCAAACATCCATGTGCTTTCTCCTCTCATGGAACACTAGATTTTTACATAAGTGCAAGGCACTTTGACTATCTGAAAATATCACAACCTGCTCATCCAGTACCTTCAACTCTTCAAGCAACCCTTTGCACCACATAGCTTCCTTAATGGCCTCCGTAGCAGCTATGTACTCAGCCTCGATTGTTGAGAGTGCTACCACTGGCTGTAACTGAACCTTCCAACTTACACAACATCCGTTTAAGTTGAAGAAGTAGGAGGTAATCGATCTCCTTTTATCCCGGTCTGCTCCATAGTCTGAATCTGCAAACCCTTCAAGGCAGATTGCATTACCCCTCTTCTCATACACCAGCCCTACTTCTGGGCTTCCCTTCAAATACCTCAGTAACCACTTCATCCCAAGCCAATGCTCCTTTCCGGGATTACTCATAAATATGCCGAGAACACTCATTGCATAAGCAATGTATGGTCTAGTGCTCACCATGGTGTACATAACAGAACCAACAGCACTAGAGTAAGGGACTTTCTCCATTTCCTTCTTCTCCGCCTCCGATCTTGGATATTGATCGCTGGAGAATTTGAAATGACCAGCAAGTGGAACCTTCACTGGTTTGCTATCTTCCATAGAGAATTTAGATATCATATTCTCTATGTAGGAAGTTTGAGAGATCTTCAATCTATTTCTCTCCTTTTCCCGGATGATACACATCCCAAGGATCTTTAGTGCATGGCCAAGATCCTTCATCTCAAACTCCTCACTGAGTTGATCCTTCAATTTATTTATCCTCTCCATGCTGCTCCCAACCAGCAATATGTCATCAACATAGATGAGGATGATCACCATCTCCTCAATCTTCTGCCCCTTATAGTACAAGCAAGAATCATAACAGCTCCTCATGAAACCCAAGCTGATTACAAAGGAATCAAGCCTCTTGTTCCACAGCTGAGGTGATTGCTTCAAGCCATAGAGAGACTTCTTCAATTTGCACACTAGCTCTCCCTGCTTTCCTTCCTCATAACCTTCAGGTTGCCTCATGAAAATGGTCTCATCGAGCTCTCCATGCAAGAATGCAGTCTTCACATCCATTTGCTCGATTTCCCAATCAAATTGGACCACTAATGCTAATATCATCCGTATTGTTTTGTACTTCACAACCGGTGAAAAGATTTCAGTGAAATCTATGCCTTCTTTTTGTGTGAACCCCTTTGCCACCAGCCTGGCCTTATATCAGACTTCATCCCCCAGAGTATTCCCTTCTTTGATCTTGTAGAGCCACCTACAATCCACCACTCTCTATTTTTCTGGTTTTGGCACCAGCTCCCAAGAGTTGTTCTTCATCAAAGAATCCATTTCTTCCTCCATAGCCAGCTGCCACTTTGACGAATCCTTACACTCCATGGCATCCATGTAAGTTTCTGGTTCAGCCATCCCTCATTCTATCCAAGGAGCTGCTGCATCCGCAGCATTTGCAAACCCATATCTCAAGGGTGGTCTAACCACTCTTTTTTCCCAATCTCTTATGAGCTGGTAGTTGTTTACTGCATCAACCACTTCTTATTCAGCCTCTTCTTGAGTTTCTTGAGCTTCTTGGCCTTCATCCAAGGGCTCTATCTGGTCCGAACCCTCTTGCCTCCTCTGCTCTACCTGAACCGAGTGCTCCTTGATGCGATGCTCAACAATTTCTGGACTGGTTTGCTCACTAGCCCCTGCAGGGTTAGTTTTCTCCAAGTAGGGAAATAATAATTCATTAAAGACAACATCACTACTTACAATCAGTTTCATGCCCTTCTTTTCTAAGGACCACAACCTATATCCCTTAACCCCATCACCATATCCTAGAAATACACATTTTCTAGATCTAGGGCCAAGTGTATCCTCCTTTTGATGTGCATATGCTGCACACCCAAGAGTCCTAAGGTTGTTTAATTCAGGGGGTTTTCCACTCCACATCTTCATGAGAGTTTTGAGCTTTATTGCTCTAGAGGGTGATCTATTCACCAAGTATGCAGCTGTTGCTACAGCTTCTCCCCAAAAATATTTTGGTAACCCGGATCCTATTAGCATGCACCTAACTTTTTCTATAAGGGTTTGATTCATTCTTTCAGCAACTCTATTTTGTTGGGGTGTTTTTACAACCGTCCTATGTCTTAGAATGCCATTTAATTCACAGAATTTATCAAAATCCTTGTTGCAAAATTCTAAGCCATTATCAGTTCGTAAAGCTTTAACTACCTTACCAGTTTGGGTTTCCAACAATTTCTTCCAAACAACAAATTTATTCAAGGCATCAGATTTATTCCTAAGCAAATAAACTCATACTCTTCTTGAATAATCATCAATTAAAGACAGAAAGTAAAAGTTACCTCCCTGTGTTGGTGTTCTTGCTGGTCCCCAAAGGTCCGAATGAATGTAATCAAGGATCCCCTTAGACTTGTGCACTCCGGTGTTGAAGCTGACCCGGTGTTGCTTCCTAAGAACACAACTCTCACAGAAATCCAGTTTTTTACTTTGTCACCACCAAGTAGACCTTCCTTGCTAAGCACTTGCAGGCCCTTTTCACTCATGTGTCCCAAAGAGCTGCCTTGTCCAGCTCAGCCATCAAGCTTGCTGCTTGATCATTGGTTTTTGTTTCTCCGATCATCTCATAGAGTCCATCGTTTCTTGCTGCCTTGATCATTACCAAAGATCCCTTGGCCACCTTGATCTTTCCTCCCTCTAATTTGCATGTGTACCCCATGGAATCCAGCTGCCCCAATGAGATCAAGTTCCTCTTCAAATCTGGAAGATATCTTACATTTCGCAGCAGCCTTGTGACTCTATCAAACATCCTCAATTGGATGTCTCCAATCCCTCTCACTTGGCAAGAATTGTCATTCCCCAAGAAGACCCTTCCTTCATTAATCTCCTTGAAATTCTTGAACCATTCTTTGTGAGGGCACATATGGTAGGTGCACCCGAAATCAAGAATCTATTTTTTGCTGCCTTGCCTTCTGCTCACATTTGAGCACACAACAAGAACCTCATCTTGCTGTTCTCCTTTGGTAACCGAAGCCTTTCTATTGTTGGTATGGCTTCCCCTCTCATCCCATAACCTTTTCTTATAGTCTTTTTTGAAATGACCCTCCTTGTTGCAGTAGAAGCATCTCCTTCCTCCTCCATATCTTGTCTTGGAGTGAGATCTCCCATGGCTCTGCCCTCTACCTCTTGATTTCTCCCGGTAGCTGCCATGAGTGCTACTGCCATTCCGAGCTGTTGGCCTTCCTCTTACGAATAGCCCTTCACCACTTGATGTCTCCTTCATCTTGGCTTTGAAATCATGTGCCCTTATGGCATTGATCACAATCTCCTTTGTTAAAGAATCCCTTCCATACTCAATTGCATTAATCAAATTATCAAAGCAATCTGGAAGTGAATTTAATAAAATGACAGCCAATTGTTCATCCGGAAAAGTAATGCTACAGCTATTCAAATCTTGAACTAGCTTGTTAAAGACATCAAGATTATCTTGCAACTCCTTACTAGGGTCCATTTTAAAAGCAAAGATTCTTTTAAGAAGATAAATTTTGTTAGGGAGAGTTTTGGTAAGAAACAACTCATCTAGTTTCTTCCATATGACAGCTGGATCCTCCGAGTCTCCGCACTCCCTTGTGACACTATTCAACATGTGCAAGAAAATGGTGTTGTAAGCCATCTTCTTCATCTCGGTCCGCTGGTCCTCCATGACACTTGCTGGAAAAGCATCATCTTCTCCAATAGCCAAGTCCACTTTCTACTGCATTAGAACCGCCTTGATCTTTCGCTTCCATAGCGCAAAGTCCCTCTTTCAATCAAACTTCTCCACATAGAAATTTGAAGCCATCTTTTGCGGACAAGATCCCAGATTTGTGCCCTAACCACAACTGCTTTCTTCAACTTCAAGAACACAGATCGAAGATGGATCTTTAACACCGTTCTTGAATCAACCTTCAAGAACACGACCGGATCTTGATCTTTACACCGTTCTTGAATCACCCAAGAAGTTTGATCTTTGATTCTTGGAGTCTTGGCTCCGTACCTTCTACTTATTGCTCCGATAACCAGCTGCTTAGCTCTAATACCACTGTCCAAAGCTCTGATACCACTGTTGGAAATCACCTTAACAAGATGCCCAGGTGGTGATCTTCCAAGCACCCAAGTCTTGAATGCCTTGTAGAAATAATTTCAACAATCGAACACAAGAACAGAAAATCAAAGAAAGAAAGAAGACAAATAATTTGTTGTTGAGGTTTGGCAATGTGCCTACATCCCTGTGAGTTCCTCCGAACTCTCTGCACTATCTCAATGGTTCTTACAAAGTTACAGCAATCCCCTTCAAGAATCCAAGTTCTTGAAGAAACAAGAAGAGAACTAGAAAGTGGTAGTCCTATTACAAAGTTTTCTATCAATTCTATACTATCCTCTCTTCTTTATATCCAGCCTAACAAAGAGTCCCTCTTGTGTTTAATGTCTACATAATTCTCTCTAAGTTTTTACAATGATCTCACAATGTCACAATTCTCTCTTGTATGTGTGTTGTATATCTCTTGTATATCTTGTGAAATGAGGCCTTGAGAACCCTTTTTATAGTCTCTCAATTCTTGGACATTCTTGAGAATCATTCTCCTCCCTTTGATCATGTTCTTCCTTGAATCTCAGCCCTTCATCACTCTCCAAGTGATGCTGTGCATTTTGGTGTGGTGCACACATGATTGGAGAGGTCTTATGCATGCTGGATCATGTGTGCAGCCATGTCCTGTGGGCTGCGGTGCTGAAATGGTGAGGTACGGTGCTGAGGCAGGGCTGGAAGGGAGGCTTGCTATGAGGCGCGACACTGGGCAGGGTGCGCTGCGCCCTGACCTGATGCTGCTGCCTCCTGATGCTGGTGCACACACTTCCTACCTGTGGGCAGAAACTTCCACAGTAGTGTGCCTGACCTTCCCATGCTCAAAATTGAAACACACATATGTGTGCAACCTTATAACTTGCTGAAATTTGATATCCCACAATTGGTTTGGACATTAACGCTTAGACCATGTTTGGATATGTTTAAAACTTAGACAAATAACAACACGATGAAGCCATGAAACACAATTTTAATATGAAGGCTACACTCTATGGACGATCGATGACTTCCCTTCATATGGTATGCTTCTTAGGTGGAGTACTCACAGTATACTAACTTGTATTTATTGTATGAGCATACAAAATTGTTCTGACTACCACATGGTTATAAAAATTATTTGTTGGACTATGTCACCATCAGTTCTTACCAGAAATCATGCTTTTAGAAGGTAGAAGCAGAGTTTCATAAAGAACAAATTTGAAAGTGGCCTACCGCCACTAGGGTTGTCGAGGGTAAATGTGAAAGCTTGAGTGATGTCTTTTGAACATATCATATTCGGTTCCAATGGTACAAAACTAGAAATCCATGGATTTGGGAAGGATCATAATTGGACAAAGAGGAGTATCTTCTATGATCTATTGTACTACTCAACTAATCTTGTTTGTCATAATCTAGACGTTATGCATATAGAGAAAAATGTGTTTGACACCGTTTTCAACATTGTTATGGATGTCAAAGGTAAAACCAAAGGCAATGCTAACACTCGTTTAGATATAAAAAAGTTATGTAGGTGTCCTCAATTGGAGTTGGTTGAAGTCAATTGTAATCCTAAATATAAACCCAAAGCAACGTACGCATTAAACAAGTCTAAATAAAGATGGTTTGTGAATAGCTTTCAATTTGAAGTTCCTAGACGACTATGCCTCAAATGTAGCATGATGTGTTAAATTGAATTCATGCAAGTTATATGGGATGAAGAATCACAATTGTCACGTATTCATGGAAAGATTAATTCCTCTGGCGTTTCGTGACTTTTTACCTGACCCTCTGTGGGATGCGTTGATAGACCTAAGTAACTTCTTTAGGGATATATGCATAATTGAACTGTACATTGAGTATGTGGAGTTGCTTGAGAAAAATATTCTCATAATCCTATGCAAGCTTGAGAAGATTTTCCCTTTGTCATTCTTCAATTCAATGGAGCATTTGCCGATTCACTTAGCTTTTGAAGCTAAAGTCAGTGGCCCTATGCAATATCGATAGATGTATTCGTTTGAAAGGTAATATCAATAATTTTGCCAATTATTAGAGTTTTCTTACTTCATATAATTGAATTCCATTTTAATATGTATGGAAAATAGGTGTATGCACAAACTAAAGAAAAAGGCTCGAAATAAAGCATGAGTTGAAAGTTCCATGGTTAAGGCGTACATCATACAAGAAATCTTAAATTTCTGTGCCGAATATTTTCAACCAAATGTTCAAATAAAAATGGATTGAGTCGGTCGGAATGAGAACGGGGAAATATGGATTAAGGAGAGTGTCTATATATTTTCAATTATCCAGGTCATGCTTTTGGTCGTGAAACTATTAGAGTCTTGGATGACAAAGAGCTAAAGGTCGTAGAGATCTAAATTCTCCTTAATTGTGCTAAAATTATGCCATATGTGAAGTGAGTGCTATTATCATTTTTAAATCTAATATATTCTCTTACCACATATGTATATCTTAGATAATAATTAATTCATCATCATCATTGTTGTAGACAATATGACGATTCATTGAGGAGTGCGTACCAAGGCATAACTAACGAACAAATCGAGAAGCTTTGGAATCTAATAAGACATGCTAGATGATATATTATAAATATTGTTAGTATATATTTATTATATAATATGTATCATTGAATTATACATTTAATTATAGGTCACTAAGTATAAAATAATTAACAAGCAAATACGAGGGATATCCATTGGCCTGATGAATCATATTAAGTGTTATCCTGAATATTATGTCAACAGATTCAAGTTCCACTCCAAAGAGTATGGACAACATAAGAAAACAATGAACAATGGTGTACTTGTGAAAGTTAGTTGTGATGAATGAATATTTGTCCAAGTATTTTGTATGTTTTTTAAGTATTTATTTATATGTTTAGCTTAAGAATTTGTTACTTTGAGTTGTTTTACAGGTTTACAAGCACTTGGAAATGAGTTTCATTAAATTGCCAGAATTACCCATACAGATAAGTCATTTTTGCGGATTAAACTGTATTGATTTAGGAAGAACCAGGAGATGAGTCATATATCCTTGGAAATATCCGGATGTCTATTTTCTGAATAATTTTACGGTTCATAAATATTATTTTTCTAGAGAAAGTTATGGCAGTTTTAGTAGACAAAGTCAGGCTGTGCGTGATTTCAGCGTGGCAACGTGACAGATCAGTCATTTTTGTGGATTAAACTATATTGATTCAGGAAGAACCAGGAGATGAGCCATATATTCTTAGAAAGATCCGGATGTCTATTTTCTGGAAAATTTTACAGCTCGTAAATATGATTTTTCTAGAGAAAGTTATGGCAGTTTTAGCATAACCGGGCCTGGACAGCAGCAGAACCAGGCCTGGACAGTAGCAGAAGCACACGGCTTGAATAGAAACCCTAAGATGAATTTTCTGTCTACAAAGCCGTCTCCATACAACTATATATAGGAATTTAGACTCAGAGAATAGGGGGGAGACGACGACAGTTCTTGGAGAGATATTATCAAGAGGAGTTTTGGGAGATTGAAGGAAGAGACGATTTCTTTCATCAAGACGGCTTATCAAGAGACTGAAGATGACAATCAATCACTTCAAGATTGAGGATTCATCTTGTAATTCGGGAAGAAATTCTATCTTTGCTCATTTTGTCGTTCAATATGCTTGTAACCCTAGTATTTGATTTATGTGATTGGGATTTAAACATTAGCAGCTGAACACATTGTTGGGCATTTGGCTTAGCTACCTTGATTGTTTTGGATATTTTGGTGGATTTAGTTTTATGAAATTTTCTAGATTATTTCTTATTCAATATCCTTCATACATTTTTTCATTGCTTGTGGATTGGCCATCTATTATTGATAGTCAAAGTTAATATTCGAGATTAGGTTGAGGACAAATCATCTAGACCTAATTAAGCTTTCTTAAATAAGAATTTAAATCAGGATTCAAATCAAATTGTGATTTAGGTGGTTGCATTTTCCTTATACTTAATTTAACTAATTAATTGATGAACACGATCCATGGGATTTAATTAATTAGTTATAAATTGAGAATAAACACGATCAATGGCATTCTCTAGTCTTAGCGGAAATACTAATAATCTTGGATGTTGATTAATTCTTTATATTCACCAAATGTTCCAATTCGTGATTGGATAGCAAGCTAAACTCCCAATTGTTGTCATTGATTATACTTATCTCTTCATTATTCATTTTGTTTAATTTATTTAATTGTTTTTATTTCAATTTTCTCTTCACCAATCTTTTAATTAGAGTGTTTAGGATTTAATTTCAGAGTTTGTTTTAGTAATTTTAAGAAAGTAATTTAGGATTTAAACCACTGCAATTCCTTGAAAGATCGACCTTGAGAGTAAAACCATCGCAATACTATTTGTGATTCGTGCACTTGTGAGCATTTAAAATTTGCACATCAAGTTTTTGGCACCGTTGCCGGGGAATTGGCATTTAATTCTTTAGTTATTTTCTTTGTTTTTATTTTATTTCTTTTCTTTTTTAGGTGTAATTTTTATTTCTTTTATTTCGTAAAATTTTCTTTATTTGCTTCTTGATTTTTGCTCTCTTGATTCCTAGTAGCTTAATTTTTATTTTGAGGCTTTTGTTTCCTTCGACCAATTATCAAAGTTTAGCCACACAGGGCCATGATTAAAACTCAAAGGAGAAGTTAGAGAAGAGGAAGAGAGAGGCATCCTTGAAGTCTGATGATTTCTCCCCTCTTATACACGTTATTTTCAGTATTGGAAACCTACAAGGTCTCCTAAAAATATTCTAAATATTATCCTACAATAGTAATATCCAAATTTGACTAAATTAAGAAAAATATTAAAAATAAAATAAAGTCCTAATATAACTAGGAAACTGGTGTTTTCTACATGAATTTTCGTGCACCAGATCTGAAAACTTTCGAAAATAAACCGCGTCAAATCAGCATATTAGAATTGTAGGCTAAGGGACTTTCCATAACTGCAATAGTGCAGGTGCAGCAACTCCAAGCCAGGTTTCGACCTTGATGCATCCAGTATCTCTCAAAACTCAAAACATGAAAGTTGCTTGGCGTTCCGTAGCATCTCGAATCATCTGAATCGGAGTTCAGATGACAGAGTTATGCTCAGATTATGAAGCGATGTCAAAACTTTCCGAAATCACCCATTTAGTTTCATTTTGCACTTAAAGCTTCCATTTGCATCCTATATCAAAGTATAAGAATAATGAGTACATTTAGGCACCAAATGTGTATAAAAAAAACTAAACATTAAGGGAGAAAAATATGACATTTTGCATTCTCATCAAATTCCCTCACACTTAACTTTTGCTTGTCCTCGGGCAAAACTCAAATTCACTTTCCCAAAAACACCAAGGTTGCAACGCCATCAACAAAGAACAACTAAGCTCTTCAAAACTCATAACATAGCATGAACAAATATTCTTAAACAACTAACAATTACTTAGTAAGCATTTTCACTCGAAAATGGAGTAAACTAAATATGTAGACCCTCACGGAAATAAACACTCGACTCCTATATGTTTGAAGGGTATGTGTTTCGCTCAAATTCATTTCAATGGAAATGATCTATCATAGGCTTGCATATCTTCTCATTCTCCACCACTAGGATCACATGCATAACACGAATCATAAGAACTTTTCAAGGGTTGTAACGGGGTTTAGGATCAAGGTGGGAAATATTTGGGAATGTAGCTCAAAAGCCATCGAAACAGAGCAAAAATGAATCAACTCAAGCTTGAATATATAAGACATGTAAAACCAATCACTCCATTCAGCAGCTTCTTCGATTTGGCTTTAAAGCATTTAAACCATGTAAAACTCCTACATTGAAAAAGAGAGTGTTCAAAGGAACACTTTTCATTTGCAGCAGAGAACAATCCTTTGCAACAGCTTCCACCTTTGTATATATCACGTATAAACAAACCCCTTTCTTGGAATTTTAGGAGGAATTATGAACATGGACATTTTGTAACATTAATAGCAATTTCCTCCATCACTTCATTCCTTTTAGTTTTGAACAATATTACATCAACAATGGAACTCACGAATCCAAACACCACCACATTTATTTCTTGCACACCCATACATATCATAATGATGAACAATGCTCCACTAGCTCTACGGCTTGGGTAAAGGCATTATTTTTCGGGTTTAGATCTTATAACATGGGTTCACAATTAAAAAAACCAATAAAGCTCAAAGGGGCTCAACAAAGGGTAAAAAATTAATTACAAGGTACGCTATTTGGCTTATGTAGATTATAACAAAGAGGGCCTTAATCGTGTTCATGCATGCATGTGTCAATATGACCTTGAAGAGAATCAAGGCAAGTTCTAGAGAAATAAATCTATGGAAGAATATCTCACATGAAAGAAAATAGTGAGACTGATATGAATGTGTCAATCTAAAGGCTCAAAATCTCACCAGCTTTTGCCTACTAAATTTAGTTGCTACCATTCTCAAGGAAAATAACTAGACTAAATTAATTTTAAGTTGGAAGATTACTTATTCAATCACGTTATGAATTTTTCACGCTTAATTGAATTTTGCTCATGACATACACAACCAAAAATTGTTGAAAACCACAAAAACAAAAAACAAACTCTTTTTTTTTTAGAATAAATTTAAAACACAACCTAAATCCCTTCCCCCACACTTAAAACTTACATTGTCCCCAATTTAAGGTTAAATGCAAAGAAAAGGAAAAAATAACCAAAATATAAATGTGAAAATAAGGAGAAAATAATAATGAAGTCCCCTTTGGGTTGCCTCCCAAGCAGCACCTACTGCATAATCACTTGCATCGTGCATTATCTCGAAAGGAACGTTCCAGTCAGGAGTCTGCATAACTTGGGTCTGATGACCTTATTCTCTTTGCTAGAGGGGATGCTAGATCTGTTGGGCAGCTAATGAAATGTGTCAACCAATTCAGTGAGTGCTCTGGGCTACAAGCAAGCTTGTCCAAATCAAATATTTTCCATGCTGGAGTCCAAGCTGCAGAGTTAATGGAAATCAGAAGGATTACTGGAATGGAGAATGGTAGCCTCCCTTTCAAATACTTTGGTGTTCCCCTGGCTTTAGCTAGATTAAATCCTGCTCACTACTCCCCCCTCATTGAAAAAATATCTGGTTACATAAATGCCTGGGCTGGTTCTTCTTTGTCCTATGCTGGCAGAACAGAACTGATCAAATCAGTGCTTCAAGGGGTGGAGTGTTTTTGGCTTGCAATCTTTCCTATCCCTGGCAACATCCTAGAGAAAATAATTAGGATGTGCAGATCATTTCTATGGAATGGCAGGAGCTATGGTATGAGGAAGGCTCTTGTAGCCTGGGCTGATTTATGCAAACCAAAAACTGATGGAGGTTTAGGGGTGGTAGACTTAAAAGCATGGAACAAGGCACTCCTAACTAGGGTCTTATAGAACATCCACATGAAGAAAGACTCTCTATGGATTCAGTGGGTTCAGCATTTTTATTTGATGAACAAATCCATTTGGGAGATCATGGCAAGAAAGGGTGACTCCCCCCTCTAGAAGAAAATTCTAGAAATCAGAAATGACTTGACTGGCCAGGCAACTTCTACTCAGCAGGCCAGGGAAAGATTAATGGAATCGATGGACCAGAATGATCTGTGCATTAAGAAGGTCTACAACTCAATCAGGCTGAAAAGAAATGTGGTCAGTTGGGCTTCCTTGGTGTGGAATGGTCACTGCCCCCCTAAGCACTCCTTTATTCTTTGGCTGGCGAAAAAGAACAGGCTTCTCACAAAGGATAGACTACAGCTAGATGGAGAAGATAAACTCTGCCCTCTATGTAAAGAGCATGATGAGTTTAGGGAGCATATTTTCTTCTCATGCCGGATTAGTAAGGAAACCTGGGATACCATCAAAGTTTGGCTAGGTAACAGATGACAAATGACTACAATTGAAAGTGCAATCAAGTGGACCAAAAAAGTAAGAGGATCTGGCCCCCCAGCCATACCAAAAAGGATAGCCCTAGCTTCCACAGTGTACAGTATATGGATGGCTAAAAATGCTAAAATATTTGAGCAAACCTCAGTTCAACCTATCAGCCTAGCCAAGAAGATCCAAATTGTAATTTATAGAATTGTGTATGCATTTTTCCCAGAGATTAGGCTTCTTTTGTAAGCTTATTTTTTGTTTTCTGTATATGCTCTCGTTATAAATCCCCTGGGTATGCCCAGTGATTTTTTGTACATTTTTTTATTATTACAAGCTTTATTTACTGATAAAAAAAAAAAATAGTTCCTTCAGCTTATCAAATACCTTTTTACACCCCTCATTGAACTCAAAAGCCACATTCTTTTGTAGCAACTTGCATAGGGTAATGCTATCTTGGAGAAGTCCTTGATGAATCTTCGGTAAAAACCTGCATGTCCAAGAAAGAACGAACTTCCCGCACACTAGTGGGATAAGATAAAGATTGAATAACATCAACTTTAGCTTTATCTACCTCAATTCTCCTAGATGAAACAACATGACCCAAAACTATACCTTGTTCAACCATAAAATGACATTTTTTAGAATTTAATTCAAGGTTAGTTTCTATGCATCTTTGAAGAATAAGTGTAAGGTTATGCAAACAATTATCAAAGGAGTCTCCATAAACTGTGAAATCATCCATAAAGACTTCTATGATATGCTCAATATAATATGAAAATATGCTAACCATACACCTTTGGAAAGTGGCTGGGGCGTTGCAAAGGCCAAAGGGCATGCGACGATATGCAAAAGTCCTGAATGGCATATAAAAGTCGTCTTTTCTTGATCTTCTAGAGCAATTGCAATATAAAAATAACATGAATAACCATCAAGGAAACAATAGTAAGAATGACCAGCTAAGCTTTCAAGCATTTGATCAATAAAAGGTAAAGGGAAGTGGTTCTTGCGGGTTACACCATTTAATTTTCTATAATCTATACAAACCCACCACCCATTCTGAACACGGGTGGAAACTAACTCATTATTCTGATTTTTAACAACAGTTATTCACGTCCTTTTAGGAACCACTTCAATCGGGCTAACTCAATTGCTATTCGAAATAGGATAAATCACTCAAACTTTAAGAAGTTTGAGGATCTCCTTCTTCACTATATCCATCATGGGTGGGTTCGATTTTCTTTGTGGTTGACGGGAAGGTTTTGCTTCCTCTTCAAGTAAGATACAATGCATGCATGTAGACGGGCTAATTCCTTTAATATCTGTAATTTTCTAACCAATAGCCGTCTTATGCTTCTTAAGGACCTGCACAAGCTTTTCTTCTTGCAGTGCACTAAGTTTACTGGAGATAATTGCTGGTAACGTTCCTCTGTCTCCAAGGAATACGTACTTGAGCTGATTGGGGAAAGGCTTCAAATCTGGAATAGGGGCCTACAAAACAGAGGGTAAAGGTCTCTCGTTAAAAACTGGTAATGTAATACAAAGGATGTTACCTGACTGTTGTAACTTCGAAAAATCAATCAACGCTGCCACAGTTTCCTGCAAATCAGTACTCAATGCTAACTCCTCATTCTCTTTCTCAAGATGCTTACTAATGGCAACTTCCAAGCCATCGTTTCCATCAACTTTAAAAACTTCCTGTGCTAAAGAATCAATCACATCAATAGAATAAACAGGATTATCATCACCAGGATATTTCATGGCTTTATAAATATTAAACTTAATAATTTCATCATCAAATTCCATAGTAAGTGTGCCACTATGAACATCTATCTTAGTCTTGGATGTCTTTAAGAATGGTCTTCCTAGCAAAATAGGAGTAGTTTGATCACTAACCTCCATATCAAGCACATAGAAATCAGTAGGGAAAACCAAATCATTAACTTGCACAAGAACATCCTCAACTACACTCTTAGGATAGGCATTAGATCTATCAGCCAATTGAATCACAACACCAGTTTTATTCAAAGGTCCAAGTTTCAAAGAAGCATATATAGAATATGGCATGACATTGATAGAAGCTCCTAAATCTAGCATGGCCTTCTCAAATCTAGTGTTACCAATCATACAAGGGATAGTAAAACATACCTGGATCTTTGCACTTCGCAGGGAGTTTTCTTTGAATAACTGTAGTGTTGGGAAACCACCTTAGATGATGCCTAGGAGGTGATCTTCCAAACATCCAAGTCTAGAGTGACTTGTATAAAGAAAAAGAAACAGCAACCAATCAAAGCAAGAAAGAAAAGAACACAAGAAATTTGTTGACGAGGTTCGGCAATATGCCTACGTCCCCGTGAGCTCCTCTGAGCTCTCTGCACTATCATATCAATGGAGTTCCTTACAATTAGCAACACCCTTTTAAGAACTCACAGGTTCTTGAAGAACAAGAAAGTGATAAGGTCTTGAGTTACCCTGGAACTTTCCCCCTTGGAAATTCCATTTATAAGTCCCTTGAATCCCCTTTCTATAATATATCTCTCTCTTTACAACCAACCTCTCTAATGAGTCCCTCTTGTATGTCTGTGTCTTTTCACTCTCATGCAATTCTCTCATTCACATGTTCTATCACACACACTTGTGTCTTCTCTTGTTGTTGAGATTGAAGCTAGGTGACTCTTTATATAGTGCACCAACTTCTTGACCAATCTTGAGTGTCGTTCTCCACCCTTAGATCTTGATGACCAATCAACCATGGCCCTTGATCAATCTTAATGATCCTATACATTTTGAACATGTCTCACAAACCATTCAAGAGGCTAAAACATGTGTGCATCAGTGTACCTGGCGCCGCGGCCTAGAACAGGGCGCACTGCGGCTTAGAGCAGGGCACATTTGCTACCCCTCTGGGCGCCGCAGCCTGGGGGTGGCAACGCCGTTGCTTGCCCCTTCCTCCAGCACTCCTCCTTACTGGGTCTCGCAGCCTGGACAAGGCTGGGCCATAGTGCACACTAGTGTGCATTCCTTGCTGAATTTATTCTTCCACCTTCGTGTTTAAACCTCGGACAAAATACCAAAAATCTCTACCTTTGTCCAAGCATTTAAACCCGAACCCATTGTGCAGAGAACTCAGTATCCAAACTCATCTTGAGTCACCATATCAACTAACTCCAATCCTAGGAAGTCTAAGGCAATGATTGAACCTTCTTAGAGGTAGAACCTTGGTACCTAAATTTGTAGGACTTTCTTCCGTGGCCATCTTATCCATATGAATGCATCCTTCCGTACCATCTTTCCGAATGAAATGATACCAAACATCAATATGCTTTGTTGTTTCATGGGACACCAGATTCCTCCATAAGTGCCACACACTTTGGCTATCTGAAGACACCACCACCTACTCTTTTAAGACCATCCACTCGTCTAACAACCCTTTGCACCACATATCCTCCTTTATGGCTTCCGTAGCCACTATGTACTCTGCCCCGGTTGTTAAGAGGGCTACCACTGGCTGCCACTGAGCCTTCAAGTACCTCAGCAATGACTTCATCCCAAGCCAAAGCTCCTTTCTAGGATTACTCACAATTTTGCTGAGAACACTAATTACCCGAGAAACCCTTAACCTGTTTCTCTCCTTTTCTTGGATTATACTCATCCCAAGGATCTTTTGTGCAAGGCCAAGATCCTTCCTCTCGAACTCTTCACTGAGTTGAGATATCAACCTTTCCATCCCCTCCCTGTTGTTATCAACCCATAGCATATCATTAGCATAGATGAGGACACTCACCACTCCCTCCACTTTGTATCCAAGTGAGAAGGTTTCTATGAAATCTATGCCTTTCCTTTGCGTGAACCCCTTCGCCACTAGCCTAGCCTTGTTACGGACTTCATCTCCTAGAGGGTACCCTTCTTTAATCTTGTAAGTCCACTTACAATCCACAACTCTCTGTTTTCCCGGAATGTGCACCAATTCCCAAAAGTTGTTCTTCCTCAAAGAATACATTTCTTCCTCCATATCTAGCTTCCATTTTGGCGAATCCTTACATCCCATGGCATCAATGTAAGTCTCTTGTTCACTCATCTCTCCTTCTGACGAAGGAGCTACTGCATCCGTAGCATCCGCAAACCCATATCTTGAAGGTGGTCTGACTAGTCTTCTTTCCCGGTCCCTTGTGAGCTGGTAGTCATTCTGACTTACTGCATCATCCCCTTCCAGTTCAGCCTCCTCTTGAGTTTCTTGAGCTTGGCCTTCATCAATGGGATTTACCTGGTCTGAACCCTCTTGCCATCCTTGCTCTACCTGAACTGAATCTTCCTTGATGCTATGCTCCAAAAATACCGAATTGGTTCGCTCACTAGCCCCTATAGGATTAGTTTTCTCTAAGTAGGGAAATAACAATTCATTAAAAATGACATCCCTGTTTATTATGAGTCTTGATAAGAGCCATAAAATGCATTATAATCGTACTTATTTCTTAGCACTTTAGGGTTGATTTAGGTCTTAATTGCATTTCTATTCATTAACAACTCTAAAGTGGTATTTTTGGAGCATTAACTTATTTCGGTGCATTTTTTAGGTATCTTGAGTTAAAAGAGATGGAAGAGCTATCATCATTTTAAACATGAAGCTCCATTGAACACTCAAACGAAAGAATGGTCGCGGAAGAGCCAAGATGAAGAGAAACTAAGAAAGGAGTTTTCACTAAGTTGCTGGAGTTGCCATACAAATCAACCATCTTTACAAATTAAACTGTACTGATGTAGAAAGAACCAGAAAGTGTGCCATATATACTTAGAAAGATATGGAAGTCTACTTTCTGGAGGATTTTACGGTTTGTTAAAATCATTTCTCTAGAGAAAGTTATGGCAATTTTACTAGACAGAGGTCAGACCTCCTGAATCAGCATCAGCCCGCGCCGCACCTTGGATTATCTGCGCCGCACCTCACAGCACCAGCACCTGACTTAACAAAACAGAGACGCACCGCACCCAAGTGAAGGTGCAGCACACACACAGCTTTATGCACTCCGAGTTAGACCCTAATTAGGTCTTTAATGACTTGTTCAAACCCTAAAACACCCCTAGGCCTTGTACACTATAAATATACTACTTAGGGTTTGTAATTAGATATTCAAAAAGCTGGAGAACTCAAGAGAGCAGCAACTTTCCTTCCATTGTGCAACCATGAGCCCCATGGCTAACTAATCTCCAAGCAAGGAGAAGGGATGAATCCCTAGGTGTAGTTGTTTCTATTTCCCTTATTTGATTCAGTTGTAATAGAGCTTTAACGTTCAAACATTGTTATGATTTACTTTTTAATCTAATTATAAGATTTCATCTAATCCGGTGATTGCATCTTTCTTTCTTGATATAAATTCAGTCATGCTTTCTTTATGTCAAGATTACTTGGGTATGATTGAATCCGGTAGATCTAGCCTTTAGGTTTGTCCATTACTGCAATATTGTCATTAAAAGATATATTGTCGTTTCTTGATAAACTTATAGGATAGATCATGTGTTCATGAATTAAAAATAAAAAGTATCTCATAACAATCAAATTAGGGTTTATACATGTGCTTCAATTAAATATTTGCCGATTGCCTGTTTGGGATGCGAAACTTGCAATCGAGATAAAAACAACTGAATCAAGTTAGGATTAGAGCAACGAACCTAGGGAGGATTCCCGGATCCTTATTGTTCCTTTATTATATTTCACAATCTATTTTACACAATTGTTTCACTATCAAATTCAGATTCTCTATTTAATTTAATTATATCGTCTCACATTAAAGTTTACATCTTTCTTTATAGTTAATTTGTCTCCCTGTGGAATCGACACCCCACAGCCATACTATAGCACCGCGTTACTGTTTTGGGCGTAATCAAATTTTGGCGCCGTTGCCGGGGAGACGCACTTACTCATAAGGAAGTTTGTCAACTCTAAGACAAGACGGTACTATCTTTCCTTTATATTTTGATTTTTTTTATTTTGTTCTGTTCTGTTTTATTTATTACTTCTAAACTCAGCTGGTATATGCTTAGACCAAGAGACTCGCGAGGGAGATTCATTAAGGGACTCGAAATAGAGATACCCTTTCCTTCTTCGTCCGTTAGTGAAACCTAACCTAGATCGGACCTTAGTATACACCCAACTGAAAATTTAGAAAACTTTGTCAACATGGCTGAAAACCCTAATGAGAATGTAGCTAGGACACTCAAAGATTATTTACATCCTACCCGGACAGCCACACCATCACGCATTACGTTTCCAACCAACACCCGCCATCAAGACTTTAAAACAGGGATGATTCAATTACTCCCTACTTTTCATGGTTTGGAAAACGAAAACCCGTATGTGCACATTAGAGAGTTTGAGAAAGTAGTTGCGACTTTTCATAGTCAAGATGGAACTGATGATATCGTGCAACTCAAGTTTTTTCCTTTCTCCTTAAAGGATAAAGCTAAGAGTTGGTTATACTCGCTAAGACCACGATCAATTGGGTAATGGAATGAGATGACCCAAGTCTTTTTTAACAAATAGTTCCCTCAACATAAGACTAATGCGCTTAAAAGACAAATCTCCACCTTTGCACAAAAGGAAAACGAGACTTTGTATCAATCTTGGGAGAAATTTAAAGAGCTATTAAGTATGTGTCCACGTCATGGGTATGAAAATTGGTGTTTAGTGAGTTATTTCTACGAGTGTCTTACCTATAGAGAACGCCAATTTGTCGAGATGATGTGCAATGGTGAATTTTTGCAAATAGACCTTGATGAGGCTATCGAATACCTCAATGAGCTTGCTGAAAAAGCTCACACATGGACTGGACCTAGTGCTACTGAAAGCACAAATAGGTCACGACCTATAGGAAACCCTAGTGGTGGCGAAATATACCATCTTAGGGAGGAAGACAACCTGAAAGCTAAGGTCGAACTGCTCACTAGGGAGTTAGAGGCATTGAAAACTAAAAAACCAACACATATGGTTAATCAAGCTGAACCATTGGAACCATGTTTTGTGTGTGGAGAGGTAGATCATCCCGCTCAAGAGTGCCTCACTTTTGTTGATAGGAGAGGGCTGTACGAGGAACAATGTAATGCCCTAGGCATGTACAAGAAGCCTCAAGCACCCTTCTCTAACACTTATAATCCGGGGTGGCGAAATCACCCCAACTTCAGCTAGAAATCTGAAAACCAACAGCATGCACAACCCCCTAGATCATACCCTGCACCTTATCATGCACCCTCAACCTCTAGGAACTCTTTAGAAGACACCCTACATGCTTTTATAGAAGCACAAGGTAAAACAAACCATAGGTGTGAGGCGTTAATTACGCAGGTGGTTGAGGAAAACAAAGAAATAAGGAGCCAAGTGTCTAAATTAATGGGCTCCTTAAGTGTGACTGAGCGAGGTAAGTTCCCTTCCTAAGCTCAGTCCAATCCTCACGGTCAACATATGGCACAAGAAAATTTGAAAAATGTAAATGCCATTGTGATCCGAAGTGGTAAGTCACTACACATCCCACCAATGAATAAATCCGAGGATGAGAAAAAGGGATAAGCTAGTAGTGAAACAGAACAACCCAAAGATCTTGAAGTAACCAAAAGCCCTATTAAAGCACCATTCCCTCAAGCCTTAAAATCAAACAAGAAAAATCTGGAAATAAATAATGAAATCCTAGAGAATTTGAGGCAAGTGAAACTGAATCTTCCACTCTTGCATGTGATTAAACAAGTTCCCACCTATGCAAAAGTTCTCAAGGATTTATGCACAATTAAGAGGAAGCACCATGTCAAGAAAACAGCATTCCTAACTGAACAAGTTAGTGCTTTAATTGAGGAAAGAATTCCCCCAAAATATAAAGACCCGGGCTGTCCAACCATTGCTTGTTGCATTGGAAATCATGAGGTTGGACAAGCCTTACTAGATTTAGGAGCTAGTGTCAAGTTGATGCCATTTTCCATTTATTTACAGCTAGGTTTAAGAGAAATCAAACCAGCCGGTGTGGTGTTACAATTGGCTGACCGTTCAGTCAAAGTACCCCGGGGTGTGGTAGAGGATGTGTTGATTCAAATTGATAAATTTTACTATCTTATTGATTTCTTAATTCTTGATGCCACTTCTGCTATTGACACTAATTTTAAAATCCCTTTAATTTTGGGTAGACCTTTCCTTGCTACTGCGAATGCTCTAATAAATTGTAGGAATGGACTCATGAAACTATCATTTGGCAACATGACCCTTGAAGTAAAAATTTTCAATGTTGCAAAGCAGCCCGAAGATAAGGACGAAAACCACCAGCTTTACATGATTGAGTCACTCATCAATGAGGGAGTCTCTTTAACTTATGATTATGATCCTCTTAAAAATTTTCTTGTTAATTCTGAAATAGATTTATCTGATGATAAAATGGATATAATTGATGTATGTTTTGTTTTTAACAAATTTCAGGATTATGGCAAGCGGACATGGCAACCAAGGTTTGAAGAGCTGCCCGAAAGAAGCCAGACACAAGTCCCCTCAAATGTGGAAGCACCTAAGGTCGAATTAAAGCCACTACCTAAGGGATTAAAGCATGCTTTTCTCGGTCCAGGTGATACCTTTCCTATTATAATTTCCTCTGAATTATCTGAAACCCAAGGTGAGGAATTACTTCAAATTTTGAATGCACATAAATCAGCTTTAGGATGGAGCATGGCTGACTTAAGGGGAATTAATCCCTTAATCTGCTCCCAAAAAATAAATCTAGATGAAGGAACTAGTCCTCATAGAGACCCGCAACGTAGGCTAAACCCCACCATGAAAGTAGTAAAAAATGAAGTGCTGAAACTATTAGATGTAGGTATTATATATCCCATAGCTGATAGTAAGTGGGTCAGCCCTACGCAAGTAGTCCCTAAAAAGTCCGAAGTCACGGTGGTGAAGAATGACCTAGAAGAACTAGTCCCTACCAAACTTGTGACCGGGTGGCGCATGTGCATTGATTATAGGAAATTAAATGCTGCCACCCAGAAAGACCACTTCCCACTCCCCTTTATTGATCAAATTCTTGAGCGTGTAGCTGATCATCCCTTCTACTATTTTTTAGATGGTTATTTCGGTTATTACCAAATCGCAATTGCATTAGAAGACCAAGAAAAGACCACTTTCACTTGTCCCTTTGGCACCTATGCTTTTCGTATAATGCCATTTGGATTGTGCAATGCCCCTGCTACTTTTCAACATTGTATGATGAGTATCTTTAGTGATATGGTTGAAAATTGCATGGAAGTTTTTATAGATGACCTAAATGTTTTTGGATCTTCATTCGATGCATGCTTAAAGAATTTAGAGAGAGTTTTGATTCACTGTGAGGAGAAAGAATTGGTTTTAAATTGGGAAAAATACCATTTCGTGGTACCATCCGGTATTGTCTTGGGGCATATTGTCTCTTCTAAAGGAATAGAGGTTGATCAATCTAAAATTTAATTAATCTCTAAATTACCTACCCCCAAGACAATAAAGGATGTAAGATCTTTCCTTGGTCATGCTGGTTTTTATAGGAGGTTCATACAAAATTTCTCGAGCATATCTAGACCTCTATGTACCCTCCTCATTAAAGACAGCCCATTTGAATAGACACAAGCTTGTCAAGAGGCCTTCCAAACACTAATTGGAAAGCTTACTTCTGCACCTATAATGCAGTCACCGGATTGGACTTTACCTTTCAAAATTATGTGTGATGCTAGTGACTACGCTGTAGGTGCTGTTCTTGAACAGCGAAGGGAAGGCAAACCTTTTGTAATTTACTATACTAGTAAGACTTTAAATAGTGCTCAAATGAATTACTCTACAACTGAAAAAGAATTGCTAGCTATAGTATTTGCTTTAGATAAATTCTGTGCCTATTTGATTGGTTCTCCTATCCTTATTTTTACAGATCATGTAGCCCTTAAGTATCTTCTTACAAAGAATGATGCTAAGGCACGATTAATCCGATGGATCCTTCTCTTATAAGAATTCGACATCACCATCAAGGATAAGAAAGGAGTGGAGAACATAGTGGCTGACCATCTCTCGAGACTTACATTCGAGGACACTCGTGATGACATACCAATCAAAGATGATTTTCCCGATGAGCAATTACTCTCTATCACTTCTCTACCGTGGTTCACTCACATAGTAAATTATTTGGCTACAGGTGAGATACCTATGGATTGGAATGCTCAAGATAAGAGGAAATACTTATATGAGGTACGTAACTTTTATTGGGATGACCCCTATCTTTTCAAACACTACCCTGACCAAATTTTAAGGCGTTGCATCCCTAATGAAGAGATTGATAGCGTCTTAGAATTTTGTCATACCCAAGCTTGTGGAGGTTACTTTTCAATGAAAAAAACCACTGCAAAAATTTTGCAGTGTGGATTTTATTGGCCTACCTTGTTTAAAGATGCAAACATCTATTGTCGCTCATGCAAAAGGTGTCAAAAGTTAGGAGCTGTGCCTCGACGAAATATAATGCCCTTAAACCCTATTTTAGTGATTGAAATCTTTGATTGTTGGGGCATCGATTTCATGGGACCCTTTCCTCCTTCCTTCGGATACCAATATATCATCGTAGCAATAGATTATGTATCTAAGTGGGTAGAGGCTCGCTTGCCACAGAAATGATAATCAAACGGTAATTAAATTTCTCAAAGAAAATGTGTTATCTCGATTTGGTACACTATGTGCTATAATTAGTGATCGAGGTACACATTTTTGCAACCGCTCTTTTGAAGCTTTGATGAAAAAATATGGGGTATTGCATAAAATATCTACTGCCTATCACCCTCAGACCAGTGGATAGGTAGAGCTTTCCAATAGGGAAATTAAACAGATTTTAGAAAATACAGTTAACTTGGATCGTAAGGATTGGTCTTTGAGACTAGTTGATGCGCTTTGGGCTTACTGTACCGCCTTTAAAACTCCCTTAGGTATGTCACCTTATCGGCTTGTTTTTGGAAAGCCCTGTCACCTACCTGTAGAGCTCGAGCATCGAGCTTATTGGGCAATCAAGTCTTTTAATCTTGACCAAGTTAGAGGAATTAAGAAACGATGCTTATGAGAATTCTAGAATCTATAAGGCTAAGATGAAAGTATTCCATGATAAAAACATTTCGAGAAAAACATTTAAGCCCAATGATCGGGTGTTCTTATACGACTCTAGACTCCATAAGCATCATGGAAAACTTAGGTCAAGGTGGACCGGTCCTTTCATAGTAAAGAATATTTTTGAAAATGAAGCCGTGGAAATTGAGGACTCTAGGGACGGTCGGATTTTTAAAGTGAATAGTCAGCGGCTTAAAATCTTAATCAATAGGCAAGATCCGGAAGTGGAAGGCATTCCAGTTATGGATCCGGTCTATTTACCTTAAAATTGATCATCATACAACCAAGGTGCGTTTTTTTCGTTTTATTTTATTTTATTTTTATTTTATTTGTTGAGTTTCTCTTACATTTTATTTTTTTAGTTTCAATTACTTTAAATTTATTAGAATATTTATCTATTTTTATTTACTAATTTCATTTTATTTTGTTTGGGCAAGAAAACAAATACATTCTTTGAGCAGCACAAGCCTGACCCAGCTCCAGCTTGTGTCGTGCCTCGCCAGGCCTGTGCCGTGCCTCATAGAAACAAGCCCAGCACGAGTCCAGCCCGTGCCGCGCCTCACAGAAACGGGTACAACCTAGCTCCAGCCCGTGCTGCGCCTCGCCAGGCTCACGCTGCACCTCACAGTGAGCGCAAGCCCACTGGCCCAGACCCACGCCGCACGTCACCCAGCCCACGCTGCATCTCCTAAACAAGCCCAGATTTTGTAAAAAAAAAAACAACAGCTAAACCTAACACTCCACACACATTTACACCTAACATCTGCATTTTTTTTTTCATTTCTCACTTACAATCTTACAGCCTCTCCCATTTTCTCTCTTCCTCTCTCCATAACCTAACACTCCACACACCAAATTTCACTCCAAATTTCTCCCTTTTTCCTTCTTTTCTTGTAGAAACTTACCTTAATCTTGCAATTTCTGTTAGAAATTCCTCCATTAAACTTGGTTCTAAGGAGCTTTTGGTGTTCATCAAGCAAATCTTCAAGATGTGGTTAGTATTTCCTTTCTCTCATTTGGACCTCAAGTAAGTTTAAATTCTCCCCTTAATTATTCACTTGTAATTCTTTGGTGGTTAAATTTTGCTCTACATTTATTGTTCTATATATTTGACATCTATGGCACCAAAAATTAAGAGGTCTAGGGGGAAAAAACAACAAGAATATGATAAGTCAAAATTTGTGAGTTTTGAGGCTAGTGAAAGGTATCATAGCTTGTTGAGTACTAGAAAAATCATTCCCGAGCGAGGATTTAATATAACTGAGAGGGGCAACCCATCCTTATTTACAATAATTCTTGCTAGAAATTGGGGAAATTTTTCCAGACCACCACCTAATTCCATACCAAACATAGTTCGCGAATTCTATGCCAATGCCGACGAACATAGGAATGGAAAAGTCTTAGTCAGAGGAAAACTAATCTCTTTTAGCCGCTCATCCATCAATCGGTTCTATGGGTTACCCGACATAGAACACAGTGAGTATCGTGCTTATGCATCCAATATTGACTATAATGAGATTTGCAATACTCTCTGCATTCCGGGCACAACCTGGAAAATGACGGGTGATGCCCATAAAACCTTACCCGGTGCATCTTTGAATGTCAATACTCGAGCTTGGCAATACTTTGTGTGTCAACGGATGATGCCTGCTTTACATTATAGTAACCTGACTGTTCCAAGAGCTGTTTTGATCTATGCCATTCTGATGGGTATGCTATAGATGTGGGTGAAATAATATTCGATTCTATCTTACACACTTTGTGCCATAAACTTGGATTGTACTTTCTGTCTTTGATTGCCCAACTATGCATCCAAGCTGATGTCCCTTACAGTAGTATCGAGGCGCACCAACTACCCAAGAAACCCATCGATGATTACATGCTCAATCTACTTAAAACCTCAAGACCGCCAAATCCAGAGGAGGGAGCAATGATTTCTGCTCCTCCTGCCTCTAGAAATTTCACTGTCGTAGAGTGTCTTGACCGCTTAGAGCATCATTTTGAAGAACACCATAAACTGTTATCCGATAGGTTAGATCGTCAAGAACAGTTCTTTTCTAGGCAAGCTAATTATCATGCGGAGGTATTCTCCTATTTTGGTCAAATGAAACATCATATTACCTCCGCTACTGGATTTCATATGGATCACCTTCCCACCCTGCCACCCTATCCGGGTTCATCTTTCAATCCACCTCAAGGGGAAGGTGACGAGAATGAAGAAGAGAATGAGGCCGATCCTGAAGACATTGATGATTAATTTTGGGGTCTATTTTGTTTGTTGCTTTCTCTTTTATTCTATTTTTTTATCGACTCACCACTCTATCTTTCAATATGTTTTCTTTTTTTTTTCTTCTTATCTTTCATACTCAGTTGTTTCTTTTTAGTTCATGTGCTAACATATGGTGGGATTCTTCATAGTACACCATCGTTGCTTTCTTTTTGTTTGTTCTCTTTTGCAGATCAACCTTTTAACAAAAAGTATAGCATGCAGTTCAAATGGAGATGCACCGCTTTCAGCTGCTGTGCACTTATGCTTACCCAAGGGGAGTTTCCTTTACTTTCTCTTTCACATTGAGGTCAATGTAAATTTTAAGTTGGGGGTGGAGGAAACATATGATTTGCCTTTATTTGTCTTTCATTAAATTGCTGGTGTCATTGTCCGTATCTTTTGTTTTAAGCATGCTTTGTGTTAGCCTTAGAGTTAATTCATATGTCAATGATATGAACTTAATTAAGATAACAGATAGCATGAAGAAGAAGTTAAATTTTGTTTCAGTTTGAGAATAATTTAAGTGTCAACTTGATTTGGTTTGAGACTCTAGTTTGTGGTAAGATTGAATGATTAGTCTAATAACATCCAGAAAAGCTTTATGTGCGATTGTTCGTGAATATTTTTGCGGTCTCAACAAGCTCTAGAACTTATTTGATAATCATTTGAGGTGAATTCCTAGAATGCACACTACTTAGGATGTGATATAAGGCCATCTTTGAACCGTTTGAGCCTTTCAAACCTACCTTTGCAGTATATATCACTAGTCACCTATTTGAGCCTTGTTTCTTTCAAAAACCCATTTACTTACCATTATGAGCTTAAGAATATTTTATCTTTACCTTTCTTCTAAAAGAACTTAGCTGTACACATTGTTGAGAAGCACTTAAGAGGAGTAAGGATGGAAATATGAAAAACCATACCCCAAGTATATTAAAGAAGATAAGTTGGGGGTTGTGGGATGTGGAAAAGAAAAGAAAAGTGGTGACTTATCAAGAGATATACTCTTATAAAAATAAAAATAAAAAAATGGTTGAAGGAGTTGAGCATTGAAGTGAAGTTATCTAGCACTTAAAAGTGGTTGTGCTTAAAGCTAAGAGATTAAGTTCTTTTACTTGCAAATCCTTCCCGTTTTTCCTTAAACTTTACCTTGATCTAACATTACAAGCTTATGAAAGACCTGATTGATCCAATGTAGTGTGACGTTTCTACAATAGTGGAGAATGATTTGAAAAATAAGCCTATGGAGCTTGTTTATGTGATTGATGTCACACAATTTGTTATGTTTTTAGAGGCCAAGACTTGTATTCATGAATGTTGTGCATAAAATCATCCGGGTGTTCGGATTAATGGATCGTGGTAAGATGGATGTTAAGAGTCAATAACGATTTTAAGATTGATGTTTGGATTACTTTTGGACTTAGATAAAATTTAATGATTCTATGTGCCGTATGTTATGTGAAATTTTTGAGACAAAAAGTGAATTACTCTTGGTTGACACTAATATTGCATTTCATAAAATTTGATTCCCACCATAGAAATTCATCTCTTGTTTTTCGCTTGAATTGCTAGGGACTAGCAATAAGCTAGTTGGGGGTTGTGATAAGAGCCATAAAACGCATTATAATCATACTTATTTCTTAGCACTTTAGGGTTGATTTAGGTCTTAATTGCATTTCTATTCATTAACAACTCTAAAGTGGTATTTTTGGAGCATTAACTTATTTTGGTGTATTTTTCAGGTATCTTGAGTTAAAAGAGATGGAAGAGCTATCATCATTTTAAACACGAAGCTCCATTGAACACTCAAGCGAAAGAGTGGTTGCGGAAGAGCCAAGATGAAGAGAAACTAAGAAAGGAGTTTTCACTAAGTTGCTGGAGTTGCCATACAAATCAACCATCTTTACAAATTAAACTGTACTGATGTAGAAAGAACCAGGAAGTGTGCCATATATTCTTAGAAAGATCTGGAAGTCTAATTTCTGGAGGATTTTACGGTTCATTAAAATCATTTCTCTAGAGAAAGTTATGGCTATTTTACCGGACAGAGGTCAGACCTCCTGAATCAGCATCAGCCCGCTCCGCACCTCACAGCACCAGCACCTGACTTAACAAAACAGAGGCGCACCGCGCCCAAGTGAAGGTGCAGCGCGCACACAGCTTTATGCACTCCAAGTTAGACCCTAATTAGGTTTTTAATGACTTGTTCAAACCCTAAAACACCCCTAGGCCTTGTACACTATAAATATACTACTTAGGGTTTGTAATTAGATATCCAAAAAGCTGGAGAACTCAAGAGAGCAGCAACTTTCCTTCCATTGTGCAACCATGAGCCCCATGGCTAACTAATCTCCAAGCAAGGAGAAGGGATGAATCCCTAGGTGTAGTTGTTTCTATTTCTCTTATTTGATTCAGTTGTAATAGAGCTTTAACGTTCAAACATTGTTATGATTTACTTTTTAATCTAATTATAAGATTTCATCTAATCCGATGATTGCATCTTTCTTTCTTGATATAAATTCAGTCATGCTTTCTTTATGTCAAGATTACTTGGGTATGATTGAGTCCGGTAAATCTAGCCTTTAGGTTTGTCCATTACTGCAATATTGTCATTAAAAGATATATTGTCGTTTCTTGATAAACTTATAGGATAGATCATGTGTTCATGAATTAAAAAAAAAATTATCTCATAACAATCAAATTAGGGTTTATACATGTGCTTCAATTAAATATATGCCGATTACCTGTTTGGGATGTGAAACTTGCAATCGAGATAAAAACAACTGAATCAAGTTAGGATTAGAGCAACGAACCTAGGGAGGATTCCCGGATCCTTGTTGTTCCTTTATTATATTTCACAATCTATTTTACATAATTGTTTCACTATCAAATTCAGATTCTCTATTTAATTTAATTATATTGTCTCACATTAAAGTTTACATCTTTCTTTATAGTTAATTTGTCTCCCTGTGGAATCAACACCCCAAAGCCGCACTACAACACCGCGTTACTGTTTTGGGCGTAATCAAGTCTCAATCCTTTTTGTTCTAAGGACCATAACCTATACCCCTTAACCCCATCACCATACCCTAGAAACACACATTTTCTAGACCGTAGGTTAAGTTTATCATCCTTTTGATGTGCATATGCAGCACACCCAAAAGTCCTAAGGTTGCTCAACTCAGGGGGTTTTCCACTCCACATCTCCATGGGAGTCTTAAAGCCTAAAGCCCTAGAGGGTGATCTATTAACCAAGCATGCAACTGTAGACACAGCTTCTCCCCAAAAATATTTTGGCAAACCGGATCCTATTAACATGCACCTAACCTTTTCCATAAGGGTTCTATTCATCCTCTCAGCAACTCCATTTTGCTGAGGGGTTTTCACAACCGTTCTATGTCTTAGAATGCCATTTAATTCATCGAATTTATCAAAGTCCTTATTAAAAAATTCTAAACCATTATCGGTTCTTAACACCTTAACTACCTTGCCCGTTTGAGTCTCCAACAACTTTTTCCACACCATAAATTTATTCAAAGTATCCAATTTATTTTTAAGCAAATAAACCTAAACCATTCTTGAGTAATCTTCAATTAAAGACAGAAAGCAACGATTACCTCCCTGTGTTGGTGTCCTTGCTGGTCCCTAAAGATCCCCATAGATATAGTCAAGAATCCCTTTAGACTTGTGCACTCCGGTGTTGAAGCTGACCCGATGTTGCTTCCCAAGAATGCAACTCTCACAAAAATCCAGTTTCTTTACATTGTCTCCTCCAAGTAGACCATCCTTACTGAGAACTTGCAGCCCCTTTTCGCTCATATGTCCTAAGCGATTGTGCCAAAGTGTTGCCTTATCTATCTCAGCCATCAAGCTTGCTACTTGATCCTTGATTTCTGTCTCACCGATCATCTCATAAAGTCCATCTTTGATTGCTGCTTTGATCACTATCAAAGAACCCTTGGTTACCTTGATCTTTCCTCCCTTAGTTTTGTATGTATACCCCATGGAATCCAGCTGCCCCAATGAGATCAAATTCCTCCTCAAATATGGGAGATACCTTACATTTCGCAGCAGCCTTGTGACTCCATCAAACATCCTCAATTGGATGTCTCCTATCCCCGTCACTTGGCAAGAATTGTCATTCCCTAAGAAAACCCTTCCATCATCGATCTCCTTGAAATTGTTGAACCATTCCTTGTGAGGGCACATGTGATAAGTGCACCCGAAATCTAAAATCCATTTCTTGCTACCTTGCCACCTGCTCACATTTGAGCACACAACAAGAACATCATCTTGCTGTTCTCCTTTGGCAACCGAAGCCTCTCCATTGTTGGTATGGCTTCTCCCTCTCTCATCCCACAACCTCTTCTTGCAATCTTTCTTGAAGTGACCCTCCTTGTTGTAGTAGAAGCACCTCATTCCTCTAAATCTTAGTTTGAAAAGTGCTCTCCCATGGCTCTACCCTCTACCCTTTGATTTCTCCTGGTAGTTTCCATGGTTGCTACTGCCATTCCGAGTTGCTGGCCTTCCTCTTACGAACAGCCCTTCCCCACTTGATGCCTCCCTACTCTTGGCTTTGAAACCATGAGCCCTTATAGCATTGAACATAATTTCTTTGGTTAGTGTATCTCTTCCATATTCAATTGCATTAATTAAACTATCAAAATAATCAGGAAGAAAATTTAATAACATAACAACCAATTGTTCATCCATGAATTTAATACTACAACTAGCCAAATCTTGAACTAGTTTATTAAAGACATCAAGATTATCTTGCAACTCTTTATTAGGATCTATTTTAAAAGCAAAGATTCTTTAAGAAGATAAACTTGTTAGGGAGAGTTTTGGTAAGAAACAACTCATCTAGTTTCTTCCATATGACAGCAAGATCTTCCGAGTCTCCGTCCTCCCTTGTGACACTATCCGACATGTGTAAGAAGATGGTGCTATATGCCATCTTCTTCATCTCAATCTGCTAGTCCTCCGTGATACTTGCTGGAAAAGCATCATCTTCTCCAATAGCCAAGTCCACCTTCTGTTGCATAAGAACAGCCTTGATCTTTCGCTTCCATAGGGAAAAATCTCCCTTTCCATCAAACTTCTCAACAACGAAATTTGAACCCATCTTGCGGAGATGATCCCAGATTTGTGCAGCACCCACAAATTCTTTTCAACTTCTTCTAAACCTCAAGAACACGATCGAAGATTGATCTCAACACCGTTCTTGAATCACTCTCAAGAACACGATTTGATCTTGATCTTTACTCCGTTCTTGAATCACCTAAGAAGTTCGTTCTTTGATTCTTGGAGTCTTACTTCGACACCTTCTGTTCTTGCTCCGATACCCAGCTGTGCAAGCTTTGATACCA
>CM043700.1:65953119-66008119 GCA_023935145.1 Bretschneidera sinensis | reverse complement strand
AGGAGAACTTGAGTGCTTTTATTCAAGTTAGCAAAGAGACCCGTAAGAGACACAGCCAAAGGTTGGATTCCATAGAGGCATTAATGAAGAGGGTGGACGTAAAAGTTGGGCAACTTGTGAAACAATTGCAAGTGCATCAAAAAGGGAAGTTGCCTAGCCAACCTAAGCAAGCAAAGAATATCACAGTGCTGCGAAGTTGTAAAATTCTTAACAACAAATATGATGATAAAATTTCTTATGACTTGCCACGTGATGCAGGAAAATCAATTGAGAAGCAAAAGAAGTATGACACTCTTAAAGGAAATCCAGCTGAAGATCCACAATCTTCTCAAACATCTGAGGAGAGCAAGGAGAATGAGCCATCTTCCTTCACATCATTGGACAAGGCGACCGAGCCTTACAAGCCTCCTATTCCGTATCGAAGCAGTTTGAAGGATGTTAAACAGGATAAGCAATTTTTTGATACTTTTGACATGCTTTCTAAAGTGAATATTAATTTGCCTCTTTTGGATGTCATTACGAATGTGCCATCATATGCGAAATTCATTAAGGAACTTAACACCAAAAATAGGAAATATGAGAATAACAAGAAAGTGATGATGTAAGAAGTTGTTAGTACAGTGCTCCAACAAAGCTTGCCACCTAAGCTGAAAAATCCTGGAATTTTCATCATTAACATCATAATGGGAAACAAGAAGGTTGCCAAAGCAATGCTAGACTTAGGAGCAAGTATAAATCTTATGCCATGTTCGATATACTTGCAATTAGGTTTAGGGGAGCTTAAGTCAACAACTATGTCCCTTCAACTCACTGACAGGTCAGTTAAATATCCTAAGGGAATAGTTAAGGATATATTGGTGCAGGTAGACAAAATGATTGTGCCTGTGGATTTCGTGGTATTGGAGATGGAAGGAACCCCATCTAAGGATAAGGAGCCCACAATTCTTCTTGGTAGACCATTAATGGCCACAACCAAGATTATTATTGATGTCTATAATGGGAGGTTAACGATGATAGTCTTGGGAGAGACTATACAATTTAAAGTGTTTGATTCTCTAACTATTCCTTCTTCTATTTCTACTAACGATGAGTGTTCTTTTATTGATTGTGTGGACTCACTTGTTTATGACACTTATTTGAAGACAAAAATAGAGGACAAGCTTGAAGTTACTCTTACAACTGAGAGAGTAGAGGAAACAATAGAAGAAAAGACTAAAGGGTATCATGAAATGTTATATAGTGCAATACCAGTGTCACCCTAAGAAGAGTCTAGAAAACCTTTAGAATTGCCAAGTTCCCTATCTAGGGAAGATAATACTCCACCTAAGCACCTTAAGTACATATTTCTGGGAGAAAGAAACATATATCCTATGATTATTTCATCTACTTTGACCCAAACCTAAGAGGAGAGAGTTGTTAAGGAGCTTAGTAGACTTAGGAGAGCCATAGGATGGAGTATAAGTGACATCAGGGGTATTAGTACTGCTACATGTATGTATAAGATCATTTTAGAGGACGGTGCCAAACCCGTGAGAGACGCTCAAATGAGACTAAACCCTAACCTACAAGAGATTGTGAAGAAAGTAATTTTAAAACTCCTAGATGCAAGAGTTATCTACCCTATTTCAGATAGTAGATGGGTTAGTCCAGTTCATGTTGTGCCTAAGAAGTCTGGGATTACAGTTGTGCGAAATGAGAAGAATGAGCTAGTGCCCACTAGGATGACTACATGATGGAGAATGTGCATTGATTACAGGAAACTGAACTCAACTACTAGAAAGGATCATTTTCCCCTTCCTTTTATTGATCAGATGTTGGAAAGCCTAGTAGGGGCATGTTTTTTTATTGTTTTCTCGATGGTCTTTTAGGTTATTATCAAGTGTCGATTGTGTTGGAGGATCAAGAAAAGACAACATTCACCTGCCCATTTGGGACATTTGCCTTTAGAAGGATGTCGTTTGACCTATGCAAAGCTCCAGCCACATTCCAAAAATGCATGATGTCAATCTTCTCGGATATGGTGGAGAAATTTGATGAGTGCCAAATATTGCATATTTGAGCCCCTTAATTTACATTTGTTAATTCTTTAGTTGTGTCTTAATCTGATATTTTGTGTTAGTTCTATGATTTTTAATGTTTGTAGGATTGCAAAGGAAAATTATGGATTTAATGTGAAAAAATTGCAAAAGCTGAAATCATTTTGAAGTATGAAAAGAAATTGCAAACCATGGTTGTGTGTGTTTGGGAAAGAACTAAGAAAAGAATGAATTGAAGAAAATGAAGATCCAAATTTTTGCAACCTATTGTCTAGGGACTTTTTTTCTCTCATTTAAATGAAGATTTTATTTAAGTATATGAGCTGCTAAAATAAAAGAGATGTGGGCAGAAGTTTTGAGCAGCACGTGAAGGCTTAAATCCCACATCCCATATCGATTGGAAACACATTCTACATCCCACATCCCACATCGGTTGGAAACACCTTGCACTCATGGATTTTCCCTATAAAAGCCCCATTTCACTTCATCTTCAAGGGTGGATCTTGGAGGCCTTGCTATCAAGGGGAGAGAGCACCGCACAGCAAAAACAAAAAGAAGAAAAAAACAAAAAGAGGAGCTGCAAGTGTAATTTCTCTCTCAATATATTTTCAGTTTTAATTTACTTTTTTGTGTTTTAACGTTTAATATTTAGTACTTTAATTGTGAAATTTATTTTCATAATCATGAGAGGCTCAAACCTTCATCTAAGGTTGAAAATGAAGCCTCGCCATTGATTAACATGGATGGTGATTAGTTAATGGTAAGATCAATTTTATTAATGGATGATGAGAATTATATGAGTTGTATGACTACCAAATTGTATGAATTGTATGATTTTTTTTTTCATTTGCATGAGCTAGTTTTAAACAGATTGTATCAATTTTCATGCATTCACATTTCCTACTTTTTTAGGAAAACATGATGACATGAGGCAAAGGTCGAGCACTTAGACGTGGAGAGGGCAAGGGACATGGATGAGGTCCCACAAGCATGGATCGGCCATGAAAAGCTAGTACTAAAATGGGTGTTGATAATGAAGAAGAAGAAGAAGAAGAATAATAATAATAATAAGAGGAAGAAGAAGAAGAAATAGAATAAGAAGAATAAGAATAAGAATAAGAAGATGAAGATGAAGATTATGATGATGATAATGATGAGGATGAGGATGATGACGATAACAACTCTAGTACTAACATGGATAATGGTAAGATCAATTTTATTCATGGATGATCAAAATTATATGAGTTGTAGGACTAACAAATTGTATACATTGTATGGTTTCTTTATTGTCATTTGCATAAGCTAGTTTTAAATAGATTGTATCAATTGTCATGTGTTCACAGATGACATGAGACAAGGGTTGAGCACTTAGAGGTGGAAATGGTAGGGGACGTGGATGAGTTCCCACGAGCATGGATCGACCATGAAAAGCTAGTACTACAGAGGCTACGCCACTAAAGGTTGTTGCCTCTTCTTTTGGTAAAATTACCTTTTACTTTTGTGTTGTTATTTAATTATGTCTATTTCTGTTAATTTAAAATAATTCTTAAATAAAATATTATTTGATATGTGATTATACATTCTCTTATACAAGGGTGGAGGTCGGGCCTTTTGAGTCCCCTACAGTCAAGCATAGGGTTAGAGGACCAAACAGAGAAATTTCCCTGCCAACACAAAAGATTCTTTTGAGCATATTGAGTGATATGTGTCTATATTTCTTCATTTCATATTAATCATATCATTAATTTCAAGTAATATATGTCATCTATAGATTAATGTACTTATATGTTTATGAATGTAGTAAATTCCATGGGTGCAAAGATGTTGCCAAAAACATTGCGACTCAAGTGAGGAAGCACATGAATGGTCCATGGAACAGTTATTCTCAATATAATATGGACAGCTAGAACTCTATTTAGGATAATTTTTTGGTATACCTTTTTGCTCAATCTTTTGTTTTAGTTTGACTATTGTAGTCTCATGAAGTTTTATATACCATATGATTGTGCTATATATATAAAATAATTGGTCATTAATCACTATTTGGTTGTTTCTTAACTGCGCTACACTTTTGCGACCCCCGAGGAACTTGAGGTTGCTAGGTCATCCATGATAGGATCATTGTGAATCACCACTCCGACCGGATGAATGAATTATAGGATAACTGTAGGCAGTAGAGGGGTAAGGACAAAGCAAATTGGTATTGTTGAAGTGGAGATGAAGAGGCAAAAGGCCATAGAATCACCATTGAACACTAAGATGATTTGGTTAGTTTATGGGCCTCACATATGTGGACTCATCGCTCCAATTCTGTGTCAGTGAATAGGCGGTCGGATGATGATTGGCGTGATCACCATTTTGGGGGGTCCATCAACACGGACGCTCACGCGACTGCATTGGTATATGTTTTCTTTCTTTCTATACACTTATATATATATATATAATTGAATGAATAGCTAAATTCACTTTTTCTAACAAATTATAATGTGTATTCCCAAAAGTTGGACAGAGATGCAACATCTGTTGAGGTGTTTAACAAGATGCACAAGAGCCAATAAAGGACAAATGATTATGTCGATAACAAGTCTAAGGACACGATGGTATGTATAAAATGTATTTTTTACTTATATGCAAAATAATTATTACTTTTAATATAGTTTGGGGAAAAATATTAATTATATACATTTGTTTGTAATGTAGGAAACATATGACCAACGTGTTCGAGATAAGAGTGGTGGCTAGGTTGAAGCATCCTATCAGGCTGAGATTGACACCGCTGAGTGGTTGTATACATCAGGTGGTCTAAAGAATGGGAAATTTTATTGATTCAGGGGTATGACAGATAGTCTGCCTTTTGCTACCAGCTCTCCAGACAGTAGTACCTCTGTTAGATCCATTGCATCACGATTCAGACCGGTTGTTGATGTCATTATGATGCAACAACAGCTGACTGAGGAGTGGTCAAGAAGGGAGGAGCATCAGTCACAGTTGATGACAGCGAATAATAGGGTGGATGAAATGCATACATGTCTCCAGTTTATGGAGCAAATATTGCATCAGCTAGCGATCCTTGAAAGTTCTAGGGCAGATCCTACCACACGACTCGGTGTAAGTAAAACACATTGAACTTTTTTACATTATTAGTTATCAACCGTTTAGATAACTTAGCGGTTTTAAGGTCAAATGAGTAGATAACTTAGGTAACGGATGAGACAGGGTTACTCTCACTTTTTTTGGGTAGAATGTAACTTGCGGGAACAAACATAATCCATTTTAGATCAATGGTTACAAACCCGAGATTTTTCGGACTGAAAAAAATAGATAATGGTTGGTATTTGTCTAAGGTTCAAACATGTCCAAGTATGGTTCAAAGATGGTTAAAGTTTAAACCAAAGGTGGAGGATCAAAGTTCAGTAAGTTAGAAGGCTGCACACATGTGTGTGCTTCATTTTGGATAAGGAAAGGTCATGCGCAAGCAGAAGGGTGTTGTGTGAAGGGGACAGTAACTCAAAGCTACAGCGCTGGAACCTGGCAGGAATAGCACAAGGGACAGAAACTCAAAGCTGCAGTGCTGGGAAGTCGGCACTGCAGCATTGGCCGGCACACATGGATAGCATGCTTTAGCCTTCATAACAAATTGCTGAACATTGCTGGGGATGTAAGCACATGGGGACATAGGCATATTGCCGAACCTTGATAACAAATTGCTTGCCTTCTTTCTTTCTTTGATTTTCTATTCTTGTGTTCGATTGCTAAAATTCTTTCTACAAGTCATTCTAGACTTGGGTGTTTGGAAGATCACCACCTGGGCATCTTGTCAAGGTGATTTCCAATAGTGGTATCAGAGCTTTGGACAGTAGTATCAAAGCTGTACAGCTGGGTATCAGAGCAAGAACAAGAAGGTGACAGAGCTAAGACTCCAAGAATCAAAGATCAACTTCTTGGGTGATTCAAGAACGGTGTAAAGATCAAGATCTGATCGTGTTCTTGAAGGTTGATTCAAGAATGGTGTTAAGATCCATCTTCGATCTGTGTTCTTGAGGTTAAAGAAAGCATTTGTGGGTAGTGCATAAATCAGGGATCTTGTCCGTAAAAGATAGCTTCAAATTTCGGTATTGAGAAGTTTGATGGAATGGGAGATTTTTCCCTGTGGAAGCGGAAGATCAAGGAGGTTCTAGTGCAACAAAAAGTGGACTTTGCTCTTGGAGAAGATGATGTTTTTCCAGCAAGTGTCACGGAGGGCCAGCGGATTGAGATGAAGAAGATGGCTTACAACACCATTTTCTTGCACTTGTCGGATAATGTCACAAGGAAGTGAGGAGACTCGAAAGATCCAGTTGCAATATGGAAGAAACTAGATGAGTTATTTCTTGCCAAGACTCTCCCAGATAAGAGGTATCTTCATAAACAAATCTTTGCTTTTAAATTTGATCCTAAGAAAGAGTTACAAGATAATCTTGATGCCAAGATAAGGAGTGCATCAAGTGGTAAAGAGTTGTTCTTTAAAAGAAGGCCAGCAACTCGGCATAGCAGCAACCATGGCTACTACTGGGACAGAGGTAGAGGAGAGAGCCGTGGGAGAGTGCATAGCAGCATGCATGGCTACTACCAGGACAGAGGTAGAGGAGAGAGCCATGGGAGAATGCATAGCAGCATGCATGGTTACTACCAAGACAGAGGTAAGGGAGAAAGCCATGGGAGAATGCATTCCAAACTGAAATTTGGAGGGAAGAGTTGCTATTACTGCTATAAGGAGGGTCATATCAAGAAAGATTGCAAGAAGATGACAAGGAATAGAGGAGGAAGCCATACCAAGAATGGAGAGGCTTCGGTTGTCAAAATAGAACAGCAAGTTGATGATGTTCTTGTTGTGTTCTCGGGTGTGAGCAAGGGGCAAGAAGGCAACAGGAAATGGATCTTGGACACCGGGTGCACTCATCACGTGTGCCCTCACCGGAGTTGGTTCAAGAATTTCAAGGAAACCAATGATGAAAAGATTTTTTTGGGGAATGATATTTCTTACCAAGTGAGCGGCATAGGGGACATATATCCCAAGCGAGTGTGCCAAAGGGTTGCCTTGTCCATCTCAGCCATCAAGCTTACTGTTTGATCATTGATTTCTGTCTTTCCGATCATCTCATAGAGTCCATCATTTCTTACTGCCTTGATCACTACCAAAGATCCCTTGGCCACCTTGATATTTCCTCCCTCTATCTTGCATGTGTAACCCATGGAATCCAGCTGCCCCAATGAGATCAAATTCCTCCTCAAATCCGGGAGATACCTCACATTCTCCAGTAGCCTTGTCATTCCATCAAACATCCTTGAGAAGCAACACCGGGTCAGCTTCAACACTGAAGTGCACAAGTCTAAGGGCATTCTTGACTACATTCATGCGGACCTTTGGGGACCAGCAAGGACACCAACATAGGGAGGTAACTTTTACTTTCTGTCTTTAATTGATGATTATTAAAGAAAAATGTGGGCTTATTTGCTTAGAAATAAATCGGATGCCTTGAATAAATTAGTGGTGTGGAAAGGGCTGGTTGAGACTTAAATGGGTAGAGTAGTTAAGGGGATAAGAACCGATAATGGCTTAGAAATTTTTAACCAAGAACTTGATAAATTCTGTAGGTTAAATGGCATTCTAAGACATAGGACGGTTATGGAAACCCCTCAGCAAAGTGGAGTTGCTGAGGGGATGAATAAGACCCTTATGGAAAAGGTTAGGTGTATGTTAAATGGATCCAGATTACCCAAATGTTTTTGGGGGGAAGCTGTGTCTACTGCTGCATATTTAGTGAATAGATCACCCTCTAGGATTGTGTATCAAAAGACTCCCATGGAGATGTGGAGTGGAAAACCCCCTGAGTTAGACAACCTTAGGACTTTTGGGTGTGCTGCGTATGCACAACAAAAGAATGATTGACTTAGCCCAGGATCTAGAAAGTGTGTGTTTCTAGGATATCGGGAAGGGGCTAAGGGGTATAGGTTGTGGTCCTTAGAGAAAGAATGATTGAAACTCATAATAAATAGGGATGTTAATTTTAATGAATTGTTATTTCCCTATTTGGAATAAACTAACCCTGCAGGAGCTAGTGAGCAAACCAGTTTGGTTCTTGTGGAGCATCGTATCAAGGAGAACTCGGTTCAGGTAGAGCAAAGGAGGCAAGAGGGTTCAGACTAGGTAGAGCCCTTGGATGAAGGCCATGCTCAGGGCACTCAAGAGGAGGTTGAACTAGAAGAGGTTGATGCAGCAAGTCGGAAGGACTATCAGCTCACAAGAGACCGGGAAGGAAGGCTGGTCAGACCACCTTCAAGATATGGGTTTTTGGATGCTGCAGATGCAGCAACTCCTTGGACAAAAGGAGGGATGAGTGAACAAGGGACTTACATGGGATGTAAGGATTCTCCAAGATCGAAGCTAGCTATGGAGGAAGAAATGGATTCTTTGAGGAAGAAAAACTTCTGGGAATTGGTGAAAATTCCAGGAAAGCAGAAAGTTGTGGAATGTAAGTGCACTTACAAAATCAAAGAAGGGTACCCTCCAGGAGATGAAGTCTGGAACAAGGCTAGGCGGATGGCGAATGGGTTCACAAGAAGAGAAGACATAGGTTTCACAGAAACTTTCTCACCTGGACACAAGGTGGAGAAGATGGTGAGTATCCTCATCTATGTCGTTGATTTGCTGTTGGTTTGGAATAGCAAGAAGAGGATGGAAAGGTTTACATCTCAACTTAGTGAGGAGTTTGAGAGGAAAGATCTCAGCCTTATACAAACGATCCTTGGGATGTGTAGAATCTAAGAAAAGGAAAGAAACCGGTTGAGGGTTTCTTGGGCAGTGGGTGTTCTCAGCAGATTTGTGAGTAATCCTGGAAAGAAGCATTGGCTTGGGATGAAGAGGTTGCTAAGGTATTTGAAGGCTCAGTGGCAGCCAATGGTAGCACTCATAACAACCAGGGCAGAATATATAGCGGCTATGGAAGCCATAAAAGAGGCTATGGGGTGCAAAGGGTTGTTGGACGAGTAAGAGGTCCTAAAAGAGCAGGTTGTGGTGTCTTTGGATAGCCAAAGTACGGGGCACTTATGGAGGAATCCGGTGTTCCATGAGAGGATGAAGCATATGGATGTTCGATATCATTACATTCCGAAAAATGGTACGAAATGATGCATTCATGTTGATAAGAAGACCACTGAGGAAAGTCCTGCAGATTTAGGCACCAAGGTTCTACCTCTAAAAAGGTCCAATCATTGGCTTGGACTTCTTAGGATTGGAGTTGGTTGATTGATGACTCAAGATGAGTTTGGATCTCGAAGCTCTCTGTAAAAATGGTTCGGGTTTAAATGCTTAGACAAAGGTAAAGATTGTTGGTATTTGTCTAAGGTTCAAACATGTCCAAGTATGGTTCAAATATGGTTAAAGTCTAAACTAGAGGTGGAGGATCAAATTTTAGCAAGTTAGAAGGCTGCACACATATGTGTGCTTCATTTTGGAGCAAGGGAAGGCCATGCGCACTAGTGTGCGCACTTCTGCACACAAGCAGAAGAGCATTGTGTGAAGGGGACAGCAACTCAAAGCTGCAACGTTGGAACCTGGCAGGAATAGCATAAGGGACAAAAACTCAAAGCTGCAGCACTGGGAAGTCGACGCTGCAACACTGGCCGGCACACATGGACAGCATGCTTTAGCCTTCTCTTAGGTGCGTGAATGCAAGGTTAAAACGCACAAGACCACTTAGGATTGATGGAGGGCCATGGTTAAGTGGTCATCAAGATCTAAGGGTGGAGAATGACACACAAGATTGGACAAGAAGTTGGTGCACTATATAAAAGGTCACCTAGGTTCAATCTCAACAAAAAAGAAGACACAAGAATGTGATGATGTAACTTGTGAGACATGTGTGTGAATGAGAGAATTGTGTGAGAGTGCAAAGACACAGACATACAAGAAGGACTCATTGTAGAGAGGCTGGTTGTAAAGAAGAGAGGGTAGTATAGAATTGATAGAAAGCTTTGTAATAGGTCTATCACTTTTTAGTTCTCTTCTTGGTTCCTCCATGAACTTGAGGATTTTTGAAGGGGGTTGCTGAATTGTAAAGAACCATTGATTTAGTATAGAGAGTTCGGAGGAACTCACGGGGACATAGGCACATTGCCGAACCTCGATAACAAATAGCTTGTCTTCTTTCTTTCTTTAATTTTCTGTTCTTGTGTTCGATTGCTGAAATTCTTTCTACAAGTCATTCTAGACTTTGGGTGTTTGGAAGATCACCACCTGGGCATCTTGTCAAGGTGATTTCCAACAATAACTTAGCGGTTTTAAGGTCAAAAGAGTAGATAACTTAGGTAACAGACTTGGTTGGGTTATCTTCACATCTTTTTGGTAGAATGTAACTTATTGGAACAAATGAAATCCATTTCGGATCACTGGTTACAAACCCGGGAGGTTTCAGACTGAAAAAATAGATAACTTAATCGTTTTAAGGTCAAAAGAGTAGATAACATAGGTAATGGACAAGAAGGGGTTACCATCATGTCAGTTTGGTATAATGTAACTTATAGGAACAAAAAGAATCCATTTTGGATCACTAGTTATAAACCCGAGAGGTTTCGGACTGAAAATGTAAATAACTTAGAGACTTTAAGGTCAAAAGAGTAGATAACTTAGCTAACGAATGAAGCGGGGTTACTGTCACGTCTGTTTGGTATAATTTACCTTGTGGGAACAAACAGATTTTATTTTGGATCACTAGTTACAAACCCAAGAGGTTTTGGACTGAAAAAGTAGATAACTTAGTGGTTTTAAAGTCAAAAGAGTATATAACTTAGCTAACGGATGAGGCAGGATTACCATCATATCCGTTTGGTAGAATGTAACTTGTGAGAGCAAACAAAATCCATTTCGTATCACCGATTACAAACCTAAAATGTTTCAAACTGAAAAAGTAAATAATTTAGTGGTTTTAAGGTCAAAAGAGTAGATAACTTAGGTAACGGACAAGGAGTGGTTACTGTCACATCTATTTGGTAGAATATAAATTGTAAGAACAAATGAAATATATTTTGGGTCACTAGTTACAAACTCGAGAGGTTTCGGACTGAAAAAGTAAACAACTTAGCAGTTTTAAGATCAAAATAATAAATAACTCAGGTAACAGACGAGGTGGAGTTACCTTCACATCCGTTTGGTAGAATGTAACTTGTTGGAATAAACAGAATCCATTTCGGATAATTGGTTACAAACTCGGGCGATTTCGGATTGAAAAGTAGATAACTTAGCAGTTTTACTTTCATAATTTATCTAGTTTCGGTTTTGAAACATTATCACCAAGGGAATTTTTTTACCCTCGCCAAAAATTGTATCACTAAGGAGCTTAACACTGACGAATGTATCACCGAGGGCAAAGGTACTTTCACCGATGGGAAAAGTCCGCCGGTGCTAAGCAGTTTACTTGAAGTGTTAGAAAATTCTCTTTCCCCCTCTTTTTTTAATTTTTTATTTTTTTGCAATTGATTACTCCATCCAAGAATGACCACCCTAAGGGTCATTTCATAATCTCCTCTCAAAGAGCCTCCCCTCCCCCCCCCCCGGCCCCCGAAGCAGAAAGAAATTTAGAAAAGCCGAAAACATGGTAGACTTTGAAATTGGGACCTTAGATGAGTTTGGTACCTCCGTTGAAGCCCTGCACTCCCCTTCCTCTCCGGGGCCTCCTAATTTTTCTACAGTTGTCTTTCCATTGTTGAGGTCTCAAGCTTCTCATGGACATTGAAAGAGATTGTAACAACCCTTGACCGTAAGTGATCCTTACTTGCAAAAAAAAAATGATGAGACAACGTTGGAAGCACCCTTTTATTATCAAAGTGTTGGGTAAAAACGTTCGCTGCTTTGCTAGGATGTGTGTTGAGATTGATCTCGATAAATAGTAAAAGTTAATAGAATATGTTAGATATACATCATAGTTTCTGTTTTGGGGATAAAAGTTTCCTTGGAAAATGATATTACAAGTCATACTATTGTACATGTGTGTTTAGGGGTAAATTGAAATTGGTTTAGTGCTGAAATGACCTTTTCGTTTTTAAAATCTTGATGGGATGGATCAAGTGCAAGTATGTATTGATTTATAAAAGGAATTAAATCATAGGGAATACTTGATGGATTAATTAAGATTAGGTTATAGGTATTTCAAAGCGGTTTTGTTTTGGTGCTTTAATCGTACGTTAAGAGATATTTTAGTCATTTATAACCGTCCTTATTCGAGGAAATGGGACTCGCGGTTAATCCTTTTCATGTCTAAATGATTTATGTACCTTAGAATGGATAAATGAATATGATATATGTGATAAATTTTAATTAAAATGAGTTTAGTTTGATTGGTATGTTCTTTGTTTCCAAGTGGTTTAGAACTCGACTAAAGGTATAAAGAGGTAATAATAGCTTAAGAAACACTAAACGAAAATGAATTTTCTATAAACTAATTGTGTTGTGGTTGAGATATTATGTGATTATAGTGAGATTTTGAGGTGGATGGCCATTGTTTGGGTTTTGTGTTATGGTGATAACATATGGTTCTAAATCGAATGGATTGGGGTACACTGAGTTGTTTTCTTGGTTACAGGTCTCTTTAAAAAAATGGGAAATGTTCGAAAAACATATGAGACTCTACCGAAATTCCTAAAAGAAAAACACATATTATATGGATATTTCATTTTAAAGAAAAAAAAGAGAGTGGTATTGACCTAACTTGCCAATGCGAAGTCCGATTTACATATTTTCAATAGATAGAGAACTTGTCAAAGAACATAGAAGTTTTTGATGAAATAAGAACTTTCTTTATTATCCACCCTACTATTGGTTTAAATTGATGATGTGTGTTGACCCTATATTGATTTTGATAATGACAAAACTATATTAAAATGATCTAATTATCTTTGTCTAAGCTTTGAACTATTTAGGGTACTTTGTACGAACCTTAGAAGATGTGTACACGCCCTAAAAATCATGCACGCATGCCCGTTGCCTTCCACGCTCCAAGTTTCAAATAGGCAATTTCAAAGTTGAAGTCCTTCAAGCCTAGTTGTTTTAAGGTAGTTAAATTTTATGTAATCTCCATCTTAATTACTTAGCTTTTAAACGACTCAATTTGTTTTCAAAATATCTTTCTTAAAACTCATATATCTTTTTTTCCAAAAGTTAGTGAAAATTTTTATTTAGAAAAATCTATTTTTGGTGACAATAGTCAACTGTGTTGGTACCACAGTTGATTGGAGATCCATCATGGGCTCAACTAAATTTTTCCTGAAGTGAGGTTACAGTTGACTAGAAGATTATCATAGTCGAGCAGAAGATTGTCACAGTCGACTGTGTGAGAAACAGGAAGCTTTCCATAGTTTGATGGACATATTACAATCGACTATGTCCCCACACTAAAGCCTGTCATTTCAAATTTAAAGAGCACAATCAATTAGGATAAAGCAACGGTCAATTGTACTGACAAAAATAACAAGTATTTTTTCAAAATTTGAGGTGCGAGACAGAGTATTAAATGCACCAAACAATTATTTAATGTCTTTAACGACTAATTAGGGTTGAGGCTATAAATACCCATCATAAATGAGCATTCAAACACGCTTAGATCATTCAATTTCTTTAAGAGCTCATTTACTACTCTAAAAAGCTTTCAAAATTTGTTCTTAAGCCATTCTCAAAGTTTTGTTCTTGTGAGAGAGGAAATCTATTAGTCGTAAACATTAATTTCATTCTCTCTTATGTACCAAAAACTTCTCACTCAATTCCATCTTCTAAGAGTGAAAATTTATTGTAAAAGAAACTTGTTAAGGTTTGAGCAACACCTTGGAAGTTTCTTGTTTAATTAAGTGAAATCTTCAAACCTTCAAGGAAGATCCTTGAAGAGAGTTCGCATAGAGTCGGGAGTGATTCCAATATTTTTGAACCACTATAAATCAAGTATGCACCCTCTTCTCCTTTCATCTTTTAATTTCTAGTAAATTTGTATTTATTGCTTTTACTTGTTCTTGATTAATTTTTTAATCTTGTGATTGTATTTGTATTTGTTAAAAAAGTTTTTAAACCCAATTCTCCTCCCATCTTAAGTAGCCTTAGTTAATAATTGGTATCGGAGCCTAGTTCTTTAAGTTAGGCTTAAAATCCTAGAGTAAATCCTAGACAACTAGTATGTCTAATGAAGGTCATTCTTGTTCTATGCTTCCGATGTTTAACGGTGATTATGCCCAAAGAATAACGCGGTAGTTGTAGCACAGCTTTGGGGTGTCGATTCCACAAAGAGACAAATTAAAAGAATAGTAGAAGGAATAAAGAAACTAAAGAAAAATATCAAATGATTAATGGAAAACAAAGATTAATTTTAAATGCAAATTAAAGTAAAGCAAAGTGACTAACGGAGAAAGTACTCAAATTTCACAAACAGTAAAGCGTCGGGAATCCCTTGCACAAATCTGGTATTTTAATTATTCTTAATTCATTGAATAACTCAATTGGGAACTCAATTCTCAAAATTCTCAACCAGAAGGTGTAGATTTATAAACCAAGATTAAAGCAAATGTAACCCTTTGAAAAATCATTAACCACTTTTAAGATACGTAAATTATTATCATTATTAAGAAAATCCAACGACCACAATATACTCAGGAAGCAATATTGCAGCAAAGAATTAAATCAATATAGATAAATAATTGATCCCAACAAAATCAAAGAGCTAATTAAGTAGCACACAAAACCATGATATTCATTCATGAGCAAGCTTAAAATATTAACCCATCTTCGTAGTGAATAGGAATTTTAAAATCTAATTACTTACAAGATGCCGGCTAAGGCATCATAAGCTCGAATCCGTGTAAAGTGAACTAGCACATAAAAATGAAGCTTCCAAATAACTCCAATGTGTAATGTCTTCATGTCTCAAGATTCACCGAATTTCCCATTAGAATGAACAACAATGGCATAGTTTTATTTCCTTATTTCTTTTATTATGAGGCTTGCCATGCTTAGTTCCCTTAAGCTTTCTAATTGATCCATGAAGCGAGTGTTGAGTCAATGTCTCCCAAACCAGATGGTTTTAAGGCAATAGGTGTAAAGAAACCCCTAAGGACTTACTAACTCGAGTAAAAAAGGCTACGAAACTAATCAAAATTCCCACCTTTTGACGTGAACACTCACTGCTTACTGAGGCAAGAGGTCTAGTTACCTAGTGGAAAGTTTGTCAATGATCATCATGAGCAAAATTCCCACCTTTTGACGTGAACATTCACTGCTTACTAAGACAATAGGTCCAGTTACTCAGTGGAAAGTTTGTCAATGATCATTATGAGCATTTTTTTAATTCTTTATGCCAAAGTTTCCATCCAACACGTCATTTGGAATCAGCTAAGCCATGGAACATACACATTAAAATCACATGTCATACCTCACACGATTATGTGCTAATGTACTTGTGTCAGATTAGATCAAACATGTGAATTCTTAAATTCCTAAAGTAAGTAACTAAACTTTAAAAGTCTATCATCAAATTATGTGTTCACGATTTTAAGCTTTCTAATGAAATCACATCACAATATTGTTTAGATTAACCAAAATTTCAAAACAATCATGAATATGCATTTATCTTTTCAATAATTTATATAAAAAACTGGGACAAAGTGTGTGTGAATGTGTCTCCCATACCTCTAAACTCAAAGTACATAGTGTCCCCAATGTGTGAATAACATGAAAAGAGCTGACCTGGGAGATGGAGAACTAGTTGGACTGGCATGGCTCATAGCACCCCCCAAACTTGAACTAATGCACACATTGTCCCTGAAAAAGAAATACCAAAGTAATACTGGAAAAAGATATTAAAAATAAATAGTAATAAGAAATATGAAAAAAAACAATGAAAACAAAACAAATGAAGAAAGAAAAAAAAAAACATACCTGCATGATGTGGTCAAGGTTGATAGATCGGATCCATAAGTGGAATGTATTCTACTTCCGGACCTTGCCTATCAATTAATACTTTAAGGCATTGACCATTTACTTTAAAGATTCGACCATCCCTAGGGTCCTCTATTTCTACCACCCCATTTGCAAAAACATTCTTCAGTACAAAAGGGTCGATCCACCTAGACCGAAGTTTTCCTGGGTGCTTATGGAGTCTAGAATCATATAAGAACACTCGATCATTAGGCTTAAACATTTTTCTCAAAATATTTTTATCATGAAACGCTTTCGTTTTAGCTTTATAGATTCTAGAGTTCTCATAAGCATCATTTCTCAACTCCTCTAACTCGGTCAATTGAAATTTTCTAAGCTTACCTGCTTCTCCTATGTCAAAATTGAAATGCTTGATGGCCCAATAAGCTCGATGCTCAAGCTCCATAGGTAAGTGGAAAGACTTTCCAAAAACAAGCCTATAAGGTGACATACCTAAGGGAGTTTTGAAAGCTATACGGTAGGCCCAAAGCGCATAAACTAGTCTCAAGGACCAATCTTTGCGATCCGGGTTGACTGTTTTTTCTAAAATTTGTTTAATTTCCCTATTTGTAAGTTCTACATGTCCACTTATCTAGCGGTGGTAGGCAGTAAAGATCTTATGCACCACCCCATATTTTTTCATCAAAGCTTCAAAAAAATGGTTGCAAAAATGCGTACCCCGGTCATTAATGATAACATGTGGTGTACCAAATCCAGATAACACATTTTCTTTGAGAAATTTAATTATCGTCCTATTATCATTGCTCCTGCAAGCTGCTACCTCTACTCCTTTTGACACATAATCTACTACCACAATAATATATTGATATCCAAAAGAATGAGGGAATGGTCCCATAAAATCAATGCCCCAACAATCAAAAATTTCAATTACTAAAATTGGGTTTAAGGGCATCATATGATGATGGGACATAACTCCTAACTTTTGACACTTTTCACATGAGTGACAATAGATGTTTGCATCCATAAACAAGGTGGGCCAACAAAATCCACAGTGTAAAATTTTTGCAGCTATTTTCTTAGTTGAAAAGTGGCCCCCACAAGCTTGGGAGTGACAAAATTCCAAGACACTAGCAATCTTTTCATCAGGGATGTAACACCTTAAAATTTGGTCAAGCTAGTATTTGAAAAGAAAAGAGTCATCCCAATAGAAATTACGTACCTGAATCACGAACTTCCTCTTATCCTGAGCGCTCCAATCCACTAGTATCTCACTTGTAGCCAAATAATTCACAATATGAGCAAACCATGATAGAGAGGTAATAGAAAGTAAATGCTCATTGGGAAAATCATCCCTGATTGGCAGGTGGTTAAAGGTTTCCTCAAATGTGAGCCTCGAGAGATGGTCAGCCACTACGTTCTCTACTCCTTCTTATCTTTGATGGTGCTGTCAAATTCCTGCAAAAGTAAAATCCACCGTATTAGTCGCGTTTTAGCATCCTTCTTTGTAAGAAGGTACCTAAGGGCTGCATGATCTGTGAAAATAATAATAGGAGAACCAATCAAGTAAGCACGAAACTTATCCAAAGCAAACACTACAGCTAGCAACTACTTTTCAGTGGTGGAGTAATTCATCTGAGCACTATTTAGAGTTCTACTAGCATAGTAAATGACAAAAGGCTTCCCCTCCCTTCGTTGTCCAATAACAGCACCTACAACAATGTCACTAGCATCACACATGATCTCAAAAGGTAAAGTCCAATCAGGTGACTGCATTATGAGTGCTGAGGTAAGCTTTCCAATTAGCATTTTAAAGGCCTCTTGACAAGCTTGTATCCACTCAAATGGGGCATCTTTAGTTAGGAGGTCACATAGTGGTCTAGATATAGTGGAAAATTATGTATGAACCTCCTATAAAAGCCCGCATGACCAAGAACGAATCTCACATCCTTTACTGTCCTAGGTGTAGGCAACTTAGAGATTCATTCAATCTTAGATTGATTAACCTCTATCCCCCTAGAAGAAATAATATGCCCTAAGAAAATACTTGAAGGTACCATAAAGTGGCATTTTTCCCAATTCAAAACTAATTCCTTCTCCTCACAAAGAGTCAATACTCTTTCTAAATTCAATAAGCATGCATCAAAAGAAGATCCAAAAACAATCAAGTCATCCATAAAAACTTCCATGCAATTTTCAACCATGTCACTAAAAATGCTCATCATGCATCGTTGAAAAGCAATAGTGCATTACACAATCCAAATGGCATTCTACAAAAAGCATAACTACCAAAAGGACAAGTGAAAGTGGTTTTATCTAGGTCTTCTAATGCAATTTCAATTTGATAATAACCAGAATAACCATCTGATGAGAATCATAAAATGCATCTTAACAGTACTTAATTGTCAGCATTTTAGGGTTGATCTAGGTTTTAATTGCACTTTTATACATTAACAACTCTAAAGTGTCATTCTTGGATCATTGATCTATTTCGGTGCATTTTCAGGTACTTTAAGCTAAAAGAGGAGGAAAAGTGATCATTGCTTGAAGCAAAAAGACTCGAGGCATACCGGAGTGAAGGCATGGTTGTGGAAGGACAAATGAAGAAGAATCAAGTCTTGAATGTGTGCGCTGCGGCCTGAAAATATCCAAGCCTCAGCCACCAGAACCGAGCCAAAAAAGCAAGAAAGAAGCTTCAGTGGAAGCTGCGGCCTAGACTAGGAAAGGCTGCGGCCTCCAGAAAGGGAAGAAACCAAAGCCAAGGCAAGGGCCGCGGCACCCACAAGTGAGAGCCGTGGTGCGCACATAGTCCTCCTCTCCGAGTTATAACTTAATTAGGACTTTTTAAACCCTAAAACATCGTTAGACCTTGTGTATTATAAATAGACCACTTAGGGTTTGTGAAGAGACATCTTGGAAAGTCTGAAAAACTCAAGAAGGCTACTACACTTTCCTCCATCAAAGAGTTCAACCATGAACTTCATGACGAACTAATCTCCAAGCAAGGTGAAGGGGATGAATCCCTAGGTGTAGTTGTTCTTATTTTCCTTTCTTGATTCAGTTGTAGTTGGGCTTCATTATCAAAACATTGTTATATGTTACTCTTTTATCTAATTAAAGGATATTCTCTTAATCCGGTGATTGTATCTTTATGTTTGATATAAGTCTAGTCATGCTCTTCTTATGTCAAGATTATTAGGTATGATTGAGTCCGGTAGATTTATCTTTTAGGTTTGTCCATTACTGCAATATTGTCATTAATGATATATTTTCGTTTCTTAATAAATCTATAGGATAGGTTATGTATGCTTAACTCGAAAGAGTAATTCATATTAATTACATTAGGGTTTATATATGCGCTTGATTGAATATTTTTCGATTGCCTGTTTGGGATGTGAAACTTGCAATCGAGATAAAAACAACTGAATTAAAGATTGGAATAAGGCAATGAACCTAGGGAGGATTCTTGGAACCTTGTTGTTTCTTTATCATAGTTTTCAATCTATTTACACAATTACTTCATCATTGATATCTACTCACTTAATTATTATCGTTCATGTTAAGGTTTGCACTTTTCCTTTATAGATCGCTTTTCTCTGTGGAATCGACACCCCAAAACTGTGCTACAGCTACCGCATTATACTTTGGGCATAATCACCATCCAAGAAACAATAAAAAGGATGACCAGCAACATACTCAAGAATTTAATCAATAAAAGAGAGGGGAAAATGGTTTTTTCCGGGTGGTAGCATTCAAATTTCTATAATCAATGCACATCTGCCACCCAGTCACAAGTTTTGTAGGGAATAACTTTCCCAGGTCATTCTTCACCACAGTAACACCTGACTTTTTAGGAACAACCTGTGTAGGACTTACCCATTTACTATCAGCAATAGGATATATGATTCCCGCATCTAATAGTTTCAACACTTCATTCTTCATAACTTCTTTCATAGTGGGATTAAGCCTACGCTGGGAGTCTCTATGAGGGCCAGTTCTTTCCTCCAATTAATTTTATGAGAATAGACCAGGGGACTAACACCTTTTATATCAGCCATGCTCTAACCTAAGGCTGACTTATGCTCACTTAGGGTTCGAATTAATCTCACCTTGAGACTTAGACAATTCAAATGAGATAATAACAGGAAAAGATCACCTGGACCAAGGAAAACATGCTTTAAACCCTTAGGCAGAGGCTTCAATTCAACTTTGGGTACTTCCACACTTGAAGAAATTTGTTTTTAACTTCTCTCAAGCAACTCCTTAACCTTCGGTTGCCACATCTGAGTGCCATAATCTTGAGTTCTATAAAAAATAAGAAAATACTCAAGAGGATCAAGATCATGAGTTATAGAAACTCCCTTATCCATGAGTGAGTCAATCATGTATATCTGGTGGCTCTCGTCATCATCTTATGGCTGTTTTACAATATGGAAGATATTCACCTCGAGGGTCATGTTTCAAAAAGACAGCTTTATGAGCCCATTCCTGCAATTAATAAGAGCATTAGCAGTGGCAGGGAAAGACCTACCTAAAATCAAAGGAATTTTAGAAGTAGTATCAACAACAGAGCTAGTGTCAAAGATTCGGAAATCAACAAGATAATAAAATTTGTCAATTTGATTTAGAACATCCTCTATCACACCCCGGGGTACTTTCATTGAACGGTCAGCCAATTGCAATACCATAGTGGTTGGCTTGATTTCTCTCAACCCTAACTGCAAATAAATAAAATATGACATTAGATTTGCACTAGCTCCTAAATCTAGCAAAGTTTGCCCAACCTCATGATTTCCAATGTTGCATGTAATGGTTGGACAATCAGGATCCTTGTACTTGGGAGGAATCCGCTACTCAATTAGAGCACTAACTTGCTCTGTTAGGAACACTGTCTTCTTCACATGGTGCTTCCTCTTAAATGTACACAAATCCTTGAGAACTTTTGCATATGTAAGAACTTGTTTAACCACATGCAAAAGAGGAAGATTGATTTTTACTTGCCTTAGATTCTCTAGGATTTCATTATTTTGATCCAGAGTTTGCTTGCTTGATTTTAAAGCTTGAGGGTATGGTACCTGAACAGGACTCTTTGTCACCTCAGGTTCCTTGCGCAGCTTGGCATCACTACTATCTTAACCCTTTTCCACATCCTCTAATTTGTTCGTTGTTGGGATGTGTAATGACTTACCACTTCATGTCATAATGGCATTCACATCCTTCAGATTCTTTTGCGCCATGTGTTAACCATGGGGTACAGACTGAGCTTGAGAAGGGAACTTGCCTTGCTCATTCACACTTAAGGAGCTCATCAATTTGGACACTTGGCTCTTTATCTCCTTATTTTCTTCAACAACCTGCGTAATCAAAGATTCACATTTTTGGTTAATCTTACCCTGTGCCTCAATAAAAGCATGCAAAGTGTCTTCTAAAGGACTCCTAGAAGATGAAGGTGCATGATATAGTGCAGGATATGATCTAAGGGGCTGTGTAGGCGGCTGGTTTTCATGCTTTCAGCTAAAATTAGGGTGATTGCGCCACTCCAGATTATAGGTATCAAAGAAAGGTGAAAAGGCTTCTTGTGTATACCTAAGGCATTACATTGTTCCTCATACATCCCTCTCATCTCAGCAAATATAAGACATTCTTGGGCGAGATGATCTACCCCGCCACACACAAAACATGGTCTAAAAGACTCTGCATGATTAGCTATGTGTGTTGGCTTTAAGTCCTTAGTCTTTAACACATCTAACTCCCTAGTGAACATCTCGACCTTAGCCTTTAGGTTATCATCTTCCCTATGATGGTAAATTCCACCTTCATTTGGGTTTCTTATAGGTTGTAACCTATTTATGCTCTCAGTAGCACTAGGTCCAGTCCAAGTGTGAGCTTTTTCAGCAAACTCATTGAGGTATTCTATGGCCTCATCATGATCTTTCTGTAAGAACTCACCATTACACATCATCTCCACAAATTGGTGCTCTCTACGTGTAAGTCTCTTATAAAAATAGCTCACTAGGCGCCAATTCTCATACCCATGGTGAGGACACATATTCAACAGCTCCTTAAATCTCTCCAAATACTAATATAAAGTCTCACTGTCCTTTTGTGCAAAGGTGGAGATTTGCCTTTTTAAAGCATTGGTCTTATATTGGGGAAAGTATTTATTAAAGAAAACCTGAGTCATCTCATTCCATGATCCAATAAATCATGGTCTGAGTGAGTATAGCCAACTTTTAACTATATCCTTTAAAGAGAAAGGAAAGAGCTTAAGTCTCACAATGTCATCAGTTGCATTTTGACTATGAAAAGTCGCAATTACTTCCTCAAACTCCCTAATGTGCACATATGGATTTTCATTTTCCAAGCCATGGAATGTAGGGAGTAACTGTATCATCCCTGTTTTAAAATCTAGTTGGCGAGTATTAGCTGGAAACATGATGCGTGATGGTGTGGCTATGTGTGTAGGGTGGAGGTAATCCTGAAGGGTCCTAGCGGGTTGATCTCCATGTTCACTCATTTCTTTAGGACTAGATGGATTGTCAAATAAAGGATTTAAAAAAAATGATTTTGACTCTAGCACAGGCCTACAAGCAAATCTACCCAAAACGTCTCTATATCTGAGCATGCAAGGTCATAAAATAATAAAAATACTATAAAAAGAAAGAAAGGAAAAGGAAAAAAAATAATGTTGGAAATCACCTTGACAAGCTGCCCAAGTGGTGATCTTCCAAATACCCAAGTCTAGAATGACTTGTAAAGAAATGAAACAACAACTGAAAGCAAGAAAGAAAAGAACATAAGTGATTTGTTATCGAGGTTCGGCAATTACCTACATCCCCGTGAGTTCACCTGAACTCTCTGGACTAATCAATGGTTCTTTTACAATCACAGCAGCCCCTCTCCAAAAAGCCTAAGTTCTTAAAGAAACAAAGAAGAAGAAGAAGCAGAAAGTGATAAGAACTAACCTTGGAATTTTCCCAAGAAAATTCCCTTACAAGCCCTTTAATCTCTTTTCTATTATACTCACTCTTCTAAACAACCAGCCTTACAAATGAGTCTCTCTTGTTTTATGTCTTTGCACCCTTTATAATTCTCTCACTTTTGATCACAAGTTATGTCACATTGTTCTTGAGAATGAAGCTTGGTGACCCTTTATATAGTGCACCAACTTCTTGTCCAATCTTGAGTGTCATTCTCCACCCTTAGATCTTGATGACCAATCAACCATAGCCTTTGATCATTCCTTAGTCAAGCTGTGCATTTTAGACATGTCTCATGAACCATAGAAGAGGTTTACACATGTGTGCATCGGTGTGCCTGGCGTCACAGCCTAGAACAGGGGGCGTCGCAGCCCAGGGCAGATCACACTTCCTCAAGGTTCTGGATGTCGTGGCCTTGGGTAGGGGGCACCGCGGCCTGGCCTCCTCCTCCAGCACTCCACCTTCTGGGCATCGAGTCCTGGGGTAGTCTGGGCCATAGCCTGACCTGATGTACACCCATTTTTACTGCTTTGTGCTGAGGCACACTCCAAGTGTGCTGAAGCTTCAATGACTTGATGCTTGACCTCTTCTAACCTTGTTTAAACCTTGACCATGTTTAAATCTTAGAAAAATACCAACAATCTCTACCTTTGTCTAAGTGTTTAAACCCAAACCATTATGCAAAGAACTTTAGGATCCAAACTCATCTTGAGTCATCAATCAACCGACTCCAATCCTAAGTAGTCCAAGGCAATGATTGAACTTACTTAGGGGTAGAATCTTGGTGCCTAAATCTGCAGGATTTTCCTCCATGGCTACCTTGTCAACATGAATGCATCATTCCATAACATTATCCCGAATGAAATGATACCGAACATCCATGTGCTTTGTCCTCTCATGGAACACCAGATTCTTACACAAGTGCAATGCACTTTAACTATCCGAAAACACCACAACCTGCTCTTCTAGGACCTTCAACTCTTCCAACAACCCTTTACACCACATAGTCTCCTTTATGGTTTTCGTTGCTGCTATATACTCAACCTCGGTTGTTGGGAGTGCTACCACAGGATGCAACTGAGCCATCCAACTTACACAACATCCGTTTAAGTTGAAGAAGTAAGAGGCAATCGATCTTCTTTTATCCTAGTCTGCTCCATAGTTCGAATCCGTATAACCCTTAAGACAGATGGAATTACCCCTCCTCTCATAAATCAGCCCCACTTCTGGGCTTCCCTTCAAGTACCTCAATAGCCACTTCATCCCAAGCCAATGCTCCTTTCCAGGATTACTCACAAACTGCTGAGAATACTTATTGCATGAGCAATATCAGGTCTAGTGCTTACCATGGTGAACATAATAGAACCAACAGCACTAGAGTAAGGGACTTTTTCCATTTCCTTCTTCTCCACCTCCGATCTCGGACATTGATCGCTGGAGAACTTGAAATGACCAGCAAAGAGAACCTTCACTGGTTTGCTATCTTCCATAGAGAACTTAGATATCATCTTCACTATGTAGGAAGTCTGGGAAATCTTCAATTTGTTTTTCTCTCTTTCTCGGATGATATTCATCCCAAGGATCTTCTGTGCATGGCCAAGATCCTTTATCTCAAACTCCTCATTGAGTTAAGACTTTACTTCTCTTATCCTTTCCATGCTGCTCCCAACCAACAACATGTCATTAACATAAATCAGAATGATCACCACTTCCTCCACCTTGTACTCCTTGTAGTACAAGCAAAAATCATAGTAGCTCCTCATGAAACCCAAGCTAACTATAAAGGAATCAAACCTCTTATTCCATTGCCGAAGTGATTGCTTCAGGCCATAGAGAGATTTCTTCAATTTGCAAACCAACTCTCCCTGCCTTCCTTCCTCATAGCCTTTGGGTTACTGATGAGTGCCAAATATTGCATATTTTGGCCCTCTAATTTACATTTGTTAGCTTAGGAATTTGTTACTTTGAGTTGTTTTCGTTGTTTTACAGGTTTACAAGCTTGGAAAGAAGTTTCACTAAATTGCCAGAATTGCTCGTGCAGATCAGCCATTTTTGAGGATTAAACTGTATTGATTTAGGAAGAACCAAAAGATGAACCATATATTCTTAGAAATATCCGGATGTTTATTTTTCGGGGAATTTTACGGATCAATAAAATTATTTTTCTAGAGAAAGTTATGGCAGTTTTAGTAGACAAAGGTCAGGCTATGCATGATTTCAGCGTGACAGATCAGCCTTTTTTGAGGATTTAACTGTATTGATTCAGGAACAACCATGAGATGAGCCATATATTCTTGGAGAGATCCCGATGTCTATTTTCTGGGAAATTTTATGGATCAATAAAATGATTTTTCTAGAGAAAGTTATGGCAGTTTTAGTAGACAAAGGTCAAAGAGCAAAAACTGGAATCTGCAGTATCCCACATCGGATTGGAAGCATATTGCACTTGTGATATTTCCCTATATAAGCCCTTCTTCCCTTCATCTTTAATGTACAATTCCTGAGCCACTTTGGTGTTTACCGGCGGACGTCCGCTAGCATTCTGGTGGATCGCGAAGGCTTTGTCACCACGAGGAAGCACCGCCCGTCAGCGAGTGGAATTTCTCCCATGTAAAGTTATTTATTTATTTATTTCTTTACATTTAGTTGTTTTAGTTTAAATGTTTAGCACTTTTATTATGAATTGTAGTTTCATAGTTATGAGTTGGCTAGACTCTTCAGCTAAGGTTGAAGATGAAGCCCCGCCGTTGTTTGGCGTAGTAGTTCAGATTTGCTTGTACAAATCTGACAAGTTTTAGTATAAATGTTCTGTCAATTTTTTGAGTTAATCTTATAATTGATTGAGTTTAAATTGTCTGTTGGATATTCTTTGTGTTTCATCTGATGGATACATTGAATGCTTTTCGATTAAATTGGATTTCCTTTGTGATTTGTTGAGAGCAGATACATTGGATGCTTTTGGTTTAGTTGGGATATTCTTTGTTTTTTATCTTATAGTTGGATTCATGGAATGTTTTGATAAGCTATATTTTTAGAACATATATGCTTAACTTCGGTAGGGTGGATTTGGAAACTTTAGTGTTTTAATTATTAGTTTTTAAAAAATCAATTTAGTTTAATTTTAATTTCTTTTGCAAATTATCATATGAAATTCGGAACTAGGTTAAGATAGAGTTAGTTTAGATTGAAAATATATTTTCACAATGCAATTCCATGTGGATTCGACCTCGCACTTGCACAACGCTATACTGCAAACGACTCGTGTGCTTGCGAGTAATTTAAAACTCACAACAAGTTTTTGGCGCCATTGCTGGGGAATTGTTTGGTTTGTAAAAATTTTTGGTCTGAATTGATTTTATTTTTCTACTAGTTAGTTAGCAATTTTTTTATTAAAAATAAAATAAAATAAAAATTGTGGATGAATCCAGCACCGGTTTCACAGTCTTTAGAGGACGCCCTCAAGGATTTCATTAAAATGACCGGCCCGTCCCTCAATGATGCCAACACTTTCAATGTTGAAAGTTGTTCCATCTGTGCTAGTCCCATGCATCTAGCACAGAATTGCCCATCAGTGCCGGCTTGTGCCGAGTATCCTATGGAACAAATGAATGCTTTCAATGACTGTTGTTGGCAATCAAATGGATCTTGCTCCGAAACATATAATCCAAGGTGGTGGGACCACTCTAATTTTTCATGGGAGCAGAGCCAACTGATGAATCAGGGAGGAGCCCCTTACCATGCTCACAATCAATACACTCCTGAATTTCCTCCACCAATTCCAAGTTATAGTCACCCAACTTATCCAGCACCATCACCCGCTTACCAAGCTCCCATTCAAGCGCCAGTGTCGGTTTCGCAGTCATTGGAGGACGCTCTCAATGATTTCGTGAAAACGACTAGCCAATCTATGAGTGAAGTGATGAGTGCAACAAAAGAAAACACCCAAGCGATTGCCACACTAGAGAGTCAAATTGATCAAATCGCAAGTTACGTGGGTGAAGGAGAGGAATGAGAGTTCCTCAGTCAACCTGAGCCTAACCCAAAGGAACAGTTTGCGGTGGGAAATTCTTCAACTCTCATGCATTAGCAGGAACAAGTGCGATCAACTGTCCCATACTTGTCTGGGAGACAAGTGGACAATCAAGTGGAAGAGAACCCTGCTAAGCACCAAGGGCAAGAGAGTGGCAACAATGAGAAGAGAGATGCTAAGCCATCTACAGCCACTTGTATTATTAAGGATCTCTCTAGGTCGTTTTTACCTAAAGCGCCTTACCCTGAGAGACTACAAGCGCCCAAGAAAGAAGGGAAGTATGAGGACATTATGGAGGCATGCTTTGCTCAGTTTGAAGAGAATTTGGATTTAGATAAGTTACTTGAGCAAGCAAATTCTATCATGGAGTCTGCTCCTCGGGAGAGTAGTAGGACAGAGGAGACTATGGATGAATCCCGTATTAAGGATCCCTTGGAGGCATGCTTTGCTCACTTTGGAGAGGACTTGGGCTTAGATAAGTTACTCGATGAAGTAAATGTCATTTTGGAGTCTGATCCTCGAGAAACAATGAGAAGGAGGAGATCACCGCACCTGAAACCCCCAAGAAGGAACTTAAGCCTTTACCAGATAATCTTAAGTATAAGTTCCTAGGTTCAGCCGATAGTTTGCCTATGATTATACCTTCCGATTTGGGTGATGCTCTAGAGGAGAAATTATTGGACGTCTTAAGAGAGCATAAGGAAGCTATAAGCTGGACTATTGAGGATGTCAAGGGGATCAGCCCCTCGGTGGTGACGTACATGTTACATTTGGAGGAGGATGTTGAGCCATCGAGGGAGCCACAAAGAGGGCTCAACCCTGCTATGCAAGAGGCTGTGAGGGCAGAAGATATTAAGCTGTTAGAGGCAGGGATCATTTATCCCATCTCTGAGAGCAAGTGGGAGAGCCTGATTCTAGTCGTGCCCAAACGTGCTGAATTGACGGTAGTAAATAAAGACGACGAGTTGGTTCCAACTCGAGTGTAGTCAAGATGGAGAAAGTGTCTAGACTACTGTAAATTGAATACTGCCATTAGGCCTGATCATTTTCCATTCCCATTTATTGATCAGATGGTGAAGCGCTTAGTTGGGCCTGTTTACTAATGTTGGGTCTGGCTAAAGACGTTAAACTTAGCGCTCATGGGAGGCACCCCACAACTTATCTTTTTCTGTTTATTTATTATTTCGCATTTTTATGATTAATGTTTATTTCCGGTAATTTTTGTTTTCCAGTTTTTTTATTTTTCAGGGACAATGCGTACTTCAGTTCAAGTTTGGGGGCATGCTATGAGCCATACCAGTCCAGATAGTTCTCCATATCTCAGGTTAGCTCTTTCTATATTAGTCACAAATTAGGGTCAATGTGTAATTTAAGTTTGGGGGTATGGGAGACGCATCACACACTTTGTCCTAATTTGTTGTCTTTTTGTCGTAGAGATAAATGCATGCTCATGTTATTGTGAAATTTTGGTTGATCTAAACATTTTCTGTGATGCGATGTCATTGGTGAGCTTAACATTTTGAACATATGATCTGGTGATAAATTTTTAAAATTTAATTACTTACTTTAGGCATTTTGAGAATTCACATGTTTGATCTAATCTAACACAATGACAAATTATATGAGGTATGACACGTGATTTTAATGTGTATTTTTCCTTATCTTAACTGAAACTGGATGACTTGTTGGATGAACTCTTGGGCATAGAAAAGCATAAAAAAATAAAAATTATTATCATAAATAAACTTTCCGCTGAGTAACTGGACCACTTGCCTCAGTAAGCAGTGAGTGTTCACGTCAAAAGGTGGAATTTTGTTTGGTAGCATTAAGGCCGGTTTAATTTCGTATCCTTTTTTACTCGAGTTAGTAAGTTCTTAGGGGTGTCTTTACACCTAATGCCCTAAAACCATCTGGTTTAGGAGTCATTGACTCAACACTCGCTACATGGGTCAATTAGAAAGCTTAAGGGAATTAAACATAGCAGAGCTTTTTATATAAAAAAAAAAGATAAAAACTATGCCATTTTTGTTCATTCTGATGGGAAATTTGGTGAATCTTGAGACATGGAGACCTTACACATTGGAGTCACTTGGAAGCTTCATTTCTATATGCTAATTCACTTTACACAGTGTCAGACTTGTGATGCCTTAACCTGCCTTTTGTAAGTAATTATATTTTAACTTTTCTATTCATTGTGAAGATGGGTTTATCTTTTTAAGCTTGCTCACGAATGAATATCATGGTGATGTGTGCTCCTTAAATTTTTGGATACCATAAGTGATGAACTTATCTTTATGTTCTTTGTTTTTCATTTAGGTTTTTTTTTTTATTTTGTTTTGCTAAGGGACTAGCAAATTGTAAGTTTGGGGGTATTTGATGAGTGCCAAATATTTCATATTTTGGCCCTTTAATTTACATTTGTTAACTTAGGAATTTGTTACTTTGAGTTGTTTTCATTGTTTTACAGGTTTACAAGCTTGGAAAGAAGTTTCACTAAATTGCCAGAATTGCTCGTGCAGATTGGTCATTTTTGAGGATTAAACTGTATTGATTTAGGAAGAACCAGAAGATGAAGCATATACGCTTAGAAAGATCTGGATGTCTATTGTTTGGAGAATTTTATGGATCAATAAAATAATTTTTCTAGAGAAAGTTATGGCAGTTTTAGTAGAAAAAGGTCAGGCTGTGCATGATTTCAGCGTGATAGATCAGCCTTTTTTGAGGATTTAACTGTATTGATTCAGGAAGAATCACGAAATGAGCCATATATTCTTGGAAAGATCCCGATGTCTATTTTTTGGGGAATTTTACGGATCAATAAAATGATTTTTCTAGAGAAAGTTATGGCAGTTTTAGTAGACAAAGGTCAAAGAGCAAAAACTGGAATCTGCAGTATCCCACATCGGATTGGAAGCATATTGCACAAGTGATATTTCCCTATATAAGCCCTTCTTCACTTCATCTTTAATGTACAATTCCTGAGCCACTTTGGTGTTTACCAGTGGACGTCCGCTAGCATTCTGGTGGATCTCGAAGGCTTTGTCACCACGAGGAAGCACCGCCCGTCAACGAGTGGAATTTCTCCCATGTAAAGTTATTTATTTATTTATTTCTTTACATTTAGTTGTTTTAGTTTAAATGTTTAGCAATTTTATTATGAATTGTAGTTTCATAGTTATGAGTGGCTAGACTCTTCAGCTAAGGTTGAAAATGAAGCCCCGCCGTTGTTTGGCGTAGTAGTTCAGATTTGCTTGTACAAATCTGACAATTTTTAGTATAAATGTTCTGTCTATTATTTGAGTTAATCTTATAATTGATTGAGTTTAAATTGTCTATTGGATATTCCTTGTGTTTCATCTGATGGATACATTGAATGCTTTTCGATTAAATTGGATTTCCTTTGTGATTTGTTGAGAGCGGATACATTGGATGCTTTTGGTTTAGTTGGGATATTCTTTGTTTTTTGTCTTATAGTTAGATTCATGGAATGTTTTGATAAGCTATATTTTTAGAATATATATGCTTAACTTCGGTGGGGTGGATCTGGAAACCTTAGTGTTTTAATTATTAGTTTTTAAAAAATCAATTTAGTTTAATTTTAATTTCTTTTGCAAATTATCATATGAAATTCAGAACTAGGTTAAGATAGAGTTAGCTTAGATTGAAAATATACTTTCACAACGCAATTCCCTGTGGATTCGACCTTGCACTTGCACAATGCTATACTGCAAACGACTCGTGCGCTTGCGAGTAATTTAAAACTCACAACAGTTGCCTCATGTAGATTGTCTCATCAAGCCCTCCATGTAAGAACGCTCTCTTTACATCCATTTGCTCGATTTCCAAATCAAATTGGACCACCATTGCCAATACCATTCGTATCGTCTTGTACTTCACAACCGGTGAGAAGATTTCAGTGAAATCTATGCCTTCTTTTTGTGTGAACCTCTTCACCACCAGCCTAGCTTTATACCGGACTTCATCTCCTAGAGTATTTCCTTCTTTGATCTTGTAGATCCATCTACAATCCACAACTCTCTATTTTTCTGGTTTGGGCACCAATTCCCAAGGGTTGTTCTTCATCAAAGAATCCTGATTACGCCCAAAGTATAATGCAATAGTTGTAGCACAGCTTTGGGGTGTCGATTCAACAGGGAGACGAGTGATCTACAAGAGAAAGTGCAAACCTTAAAATGAACAATAAAAGTTAAACAAGAAAATTTGAGTTTTGATATTGAAGTAATGTGAAGTAGTGTAAATATAATGGAAGCAACAAGGCTCCATCCTCCCAATGTTTGTTGCCTTATTCTAACCTCAATTCAGTTGTTTTTATCTCGATTGCGAGTTTCACATCCTAAACAAGCAATCGGCAAATATTCAATTAAGCACATGTAAACCCTAATGTAATTGTTATGAAATACTCTTTACTTTTAAGCACACATGACCTAACTTATAGATTATCAAGAAACGACAATATATCATGGTGACAATACCACAGTAATGGAAAAATCTATAAGAGAAATCTATCGATCTCAATCACACCTCAACAACATCACATAAGAAGAGCATGACTAAACTTATATGGGGGAGAAAGATGCAATCACCGGATTAATGGGAAATCTTCTAATTAGATTAAAAAGTAAATCATAACAATGTTTAATGATAAATCTAAACTACAACTGAATCAAGAAAAGAAAATAAGAACAACTACACCTAGGGATTCATCCATTTGCCTTGCTTGGAGGTTAGTCGGCCATGAGGCTCATGCTTGAGTTTCTCGGCCTTTGGCCTTCTAATCGATGATCTCAATCATCAAATCCTAAGTGATCTATTTATAGTACAAAGGGTCCAAGGGTGTTTTAGGGTTTCATCTATCATAAAAACCCTAATTAAGTTCTGACTCGGAGACAAAAAATCATGTGCGCGCTGCGACTCTCCTTTGTGGGCGCCGTGACCTTGCCTTTAGCTTTGATTGCGGAGGTGCTGGGCACCGCGGGCCTGACTCATGTTTCTTCTGGGTGCCGCACCTCTCCTTTTTGGGCGCCTAGGCTTCAACTGAAAGGCTTTTTGATCATAAACTCTTCGTTTGTCCTTTTCGGAAGCACTCCTTCACTCCGATGTGCATGGAATCTTTGAGCTTTAACAATGATAGCTTTTCCATCTCTTTTAAACACAAAATACCTAAAATGCACCGAAATAAGTTAATTATCTAAGAACATCACTTTAGAGTTATTAAGGTATAAAAGTGTAATTCAAACCTCGATCAACCCTAAAATGCTAACGAATAAGTACTATTAAGATGCATTTTATGACTCTCATCATAACCCCCAACTAGGTTATTGCTAGTCCCTAGCAATTCAAGCGAAAACAAGAGATGAATTCTAAGGTAGAAGTCAAAACAAAGTGGAGCAATGTTAGTGTTAATCCAAGAGTAATTCAACTTTTTATCTCAAAAATTGCACATGACATACAGTACATAGAATCATTAAATATCACTCAAGTCCAAAAGTAATCCAAACATCAATCTCAAAATTGTTATCAACTCTTAACATCCATCTTACCACAATCCATTAATCCGAACACCCGGATGATTTTATGCATAACATTCATGAATACAAGTCTTGGTCTCTAAAAACATAATAAGTTGCATAATATCAATCACAAATTAAGCTCCATAGGCTTATTTTTCAAATCACTCACACCACCTTGGATCAATAGGTCTTTAATAAGCTTGTAACGTTAGGCTAAGGTAAAGGTTTAAGAAAGAATGGGAAGGATTCAACAAAATAAAAGAACTTAATTTCTTAGTTTTACACACAACCTTCTTTAAGCACTGGATAACCTTACTTCAATAACCAACTCTTCCAACCATTTTTCGAGCATTTTCTCTTAGTCACCACTTTCTTTCTTTTCTTCTTTCTTTGCCATAATTCACTTTTTTTTTTCATTTTGCATAAGACCATTCACCTCCTTTTCATTCTTTTCTTTTCTTTTCTTTTCTTTTCTTATCCACAACCCCCAACTTATCTCTTTTAATGTACTTGGGTTATTGCAGTAATATTTTTTCATATTTCCACCCTTACTCCTTTTAAGTGCTTCTAAAAAAATATATATAACTAAGTTCTTTTAAAAGAAGGGTAAGGATAAAATATCTTTAGGCTCATAAGGGTAAGTAAATGGGCTTTCGAACAAGGCTCAAATTCTTTTTCAAGAAAAAGGCTCAAGCAGGTGACTAGTGATAGATATAGCAAGGATAAGTTTGAAAGGCTCAAATGGTTCAAAAAGTGGCCTATATCATATCCTAAGTAGTGTGCATTCTAGGAATTCGCCTCAAGTGATTATCAAATAAGTTCTAGAGCTTGTTGAGACTGCAAAATATTCACAAAACAATCACATAAAACTTCTCTAGATGCTTTAGACTAATCATACAATGTTACCGCAAACTAGAGTCTCAAACCAAATTAAGATTGACACTTAAATTATTCTCAAACCGAAGCAAGATTTAAGTTCTTCTAAATGCTATATGCTATCACAATTAGGTTCATATCATTGACATGTGAATTAACTCTAAGGCTTAACACAAAGCATGCTAAAAACAAACAAAAAGGGAAAACAACACCAAGTAGTTCAATGGAAAAAGAAAAAAAAAATGTATGGAAATAAAGGATATGGAAACAAAGAGACGCGTTTCCTCCACCCCCAACTTAAAAATTGCATTAACCTCAATGTAAAAGAAAGAGTAAAGGAAACTCCCTTTGTAGCCAAAGGTGCATAGAAGCTGAAAATTGTGCTCCACCATTTGAACTACTTCGTATATTTGTCCCTGAAAAAGAAGTACTAAGTTAATACTGGAAAACAGAAGAAAAAAAAAATATGAACAATAAACAAGAAAGAGAAATATGAAAACAATAAAAGTAAAAGGATATGTTGTGGGGTGCCTCCTATGAGTGCTAAGTTTTACATCTTCAGCCATACACTCTTATTCCTTCCTAGACAAACATGAACTAAATGCATCAGCAACTGCTTCATTGTCAAATTGGGTGCTTGTATGCTTTAAAGAGGCCTCAAGGATGTTATCAGTAAAATCTCCAGATTCTGGCTCAATATATGCTCTTGTGAACCCATGGGTGTGGATTAGCTCTAATGGATTAAGGTGATGAACCTTTTCCATGGGTGAGTCAATTATATATACTTGGTGGCTCTCGCCCACATCCTCTGATTTGTTCGGTGTTGGGATGTGTAATGACTTACCACTAAGTGTCACAATGGCATTCACCTCCTTCAAATTCTTTTGCGCCAAGTGTTGTCCATGGTGTGTGGACTGAGCTTGGGAAGGGAACTTACCTCGCTCATTCACACTCAAGGAGCTTATCAACTTGGACACTTAGCTCTTTAAATCCTTATGTTCTTCAACAACCTGCGTAATTAAAGATTCAATTCTTTGATTAGTTTTACCCTGTGCCTCAATAAAAGATGCAAAGTTTCTTCTAAAGGACTCCTAGAGGGTACACGTGCATGATATGGTGCAGGATATGATCTAGGGGGTTGTGTAGGCAGCTGGTTTTCAGATTTCTAGGTAAGATTGGGGTGATTTCGCCACTCTAGATTATAGGTATCAGAAAAAGGTGAAAGAGGCTTCTTGTACATACCTAAGGCATTACATTGTTCCTCATACATCCCTCTCATCTCCGCAAATGTGAGACATACTTGGGCGAGATGATCTACCCCGCCACACACAAAACATGGTTTAAAAGACCTTGCATGATTAACTACGTGTGTTTGCTGTAAGCTCTTAGTCTTTAACACATCTAGTTTCCTAGTGAGCATCTCGACATTAGCCTTTAGGTCATCCTCTTCCCTAAGATGGTAAATTGCACCACCATTTTGGTTTCCTACAGGTCATGACTTGTTTGTACTTTCAGTAGCACTAGGTCCAGTCCAAGTGTGAGCTTTTTCAGCAAGCTCATTGAGGTACTCTATGGCCTCATCATGATCTTTTTCTAAAAACTCACCATTACACATCATCTCTACAAATTAGCTCATAAAAATAACTCACTAAATGCCAATTTTCATACCCATGGTGAGGGTACATACTCAACAGCTCCTTAAATCTCTCCCAATACTGATACAAAATCTCACTATCCTTTTGTGCAAAGGTGGAGATTTGCCTTTTTAAAGCATTGGTCTTATGTTGGGGGAAGTATTTATTAAAGAAGATCTGAGTCATCTCAGTCCACGACCCAATAAATCATGGTCTCAGTGAGTATAGCCAACTCTTAGCTCTATCCTTCAAAGCGAAAGGAAAGAACTTAAATCTCACAATGTCAGCAGTTGCATCTTGACTATGAAAAGTCGCAACTACTTCTTCAAACTCTTTAATGTGCACATATGGGTTTTCAATTTCCAAGCCATGAAACGTAGGGAGTAATTGTATCATCCCTGTTTTAAAATCTAAATGGCAGGTATTAGCTAGAAACATGATGCATGATGGTGTGGCTGTTCGTGTAGGGTGGAGGTAATCTTGAAGGGTCCTAGGGGGTTGATCTTCATGTTCACTCATCTCTTCAGGACTAGATGGATTGTCAAATAAATTTAGAATAGAATTTAATTCTGACTCTAACACAGGCCTACAAGCAAATATACCCAAAGTATCTCTATATTGGGGCATGCAAGATCACAAAATAATATAAGAAAACAACAAAAAATAAAGCAACAAGCAAAAAGAGGGAACAAAGTTACCGCCTTTACAAACTGCTGAAAAAGAAAAACTATTCACAATTCTTCTACCGTCTTGTCTCAAAGTTGACAATCTTCCTTGTACTTAAGCACATCTCCTCGGCAACGGTGCCAAAATTTGATTACGTCCAAAGTACAATGCGGTAGTTGTAGCACAGCTTTGGGGTGTCAATTCCACAGGGAGACGAGCTATATACAAGAGAAAGTGCAAACCTTAAAACGAACGATAAAAGTTAAACAAGAAAATTTGAGTTTTGATATTAAAGTAATGTGAACTAGTGTAAATATAATGGAATCAACAAGGTTCTGAGAATCCTCCCAAGGTTTGTTGCCTTATTCCAACCTCAATTTAGTTGTTTTTATCTCGATTGCAAGTTTCACATCCCAAACAAGCAATCGGCAAATATTCAATTAAGCACATGTAAACCTTAATGTAATTGTTATGAAATACACTTTGCTTTTAAGTACACATGACCTAACTTATAGATTATCAAGAAATGACAATATATCATGATGACAATACCATAGTAATAGACAAATCTATAAGAGAAATCTACCGAACTCAATCACACCTCAACAACATCACATAAGAAGAGCATGACTAGACTTATATGGGGGAGAAAGATGCAATCACCAGATTAAGGGGAAATCTTCTAATTAGAATAAAAAGTAAATCATAACAATGTTTAATGATAAATCCAAACTACAACTGAATCAATAAAAGAAAATAAGAACAACTACACCTAGGGATTCATCCATTTTCCTTGCTTGGAGGTTAGTCGGCCATGGGGCTCATGCTTGAGTTTCTCGACCTTTGGCCTTCTAATCCATGATCTTAATCATCAAACCCTAAGTGATCTATTTATAGTACAAAGGGTCCAAAGGTGTTTTAGGGTTTAATCTATCATAAAAACCCTAATTAAGTTATGACTCGGAGACAAAACATTGTGTGCGCGCCGCAGCTCTCCTTTGTGGGCGCCGCCACCTTGCCTTCAACTTTGATTTTGGAGATGCTGGGTGCTGTGGCCTTGACTTTTATTTCTTCTGGGCACCGTACCTTTCCTCTTTGGGCGCCTAGGCTTCCACTGAAGGGCTTTTTGCTCATAAACTCTTCGTTTGAGCTTTTAGGAAGCACTCCTTCACTCCGATGTGCATGGAATCTTTGAGCTTTAAGCAATGATAGCTTTTCCATTTCTTTTAAACACAAAATACTTGAAAATGCACCGAAATAAGTTAATGATCTGAGAACATCACTTTAGAGTTATTAAGGTATAAAAGTGTAATTCAAACCTCGATCAACCCTAAAATGCTAACGAATAAGTACTATTAAGATGCATTTTATGACTCTCATCAAATCCATTCTTCCTCCATAGCTAGCTGCCACTTTGACGAATCCTTACACTCCATGGATTCCACGTAGGTTTTTGGTTCAACCATTCCTTCTTCTGTCTAAGGAGCTGCTACATTAGCATCCGCAAACCCATATCTCAAAGGTGGTCTAACCACCCTCCTTTTTCGGTCCCCTGTGAGCTGGTAGTCATTCTGACTTGCTGCATCAACCTCTTCCAATTTAGCCTCTTCTTGAGTTTTTTGAGCTTAGCCTTCATTAATGGGCTCTACCTGGTCTGAACCCTCTTGCCTTCTTTGCTTTACCTAAACTGAATTCTCCTTGATGCAATGCTCCACAAATTTCAGACTGGTTTGCTCACTAGCCCCTGCAGGGTTAGTTTTCTCGAAGCAGGGAAATAACAATTCATTAAAAATAACATCCCTACTTATTATGAGTTTCATTCCTTTTGGTTCTAAGGACCACAACCTATATCCCTTAACCCCATCACTATATCCTAGAAATACACATTTTCTAGGCCTTGGGTTAAGTTTATCATCCTTTTGATGTGCATATGCAATACATCCAAAAGTACTAAGGTTGTTCAACTCAAGGGGTTTTCCACTCCACATCTCCATGGGAGTCTTAAGGTCTAAAGCCCTAGAGGGTGATCTATTAACCAAGTATGCAGCAGTAGACACAGATTCCCCCCCAAAAATATTTTGTTAAACCGGACCCAATTAACATGCACCTAACCTTTTCCATAAGGGTTCTATTCATCCTCTCAGCAAGTCCATTTTGCTGAGGGGTTTTCACAACTGTTCTATGTCTTAGAATGCCATTTAATTCATAGAATTTATCAAAATCCTTGTTAAAAAATTTTAAGCCATTATCGGTTCTTAACACCTTAACTACCCTACCCATTTGAGTCTCCAGCAACTTTTTCCACACCACAAATTTATTCAAAGCATCCAATTTATTTTTAAGCAAATAAACCCAAACCATTCTTGAATAATTATCAATTAAAGACAGAAAGTAACGATTACCTCCCTGTGTTGGTGTCCTTACTGGCCCCTAAAGATCCGCATGGATGTAGTCAAGAATCCCTTTAGACTTGTGCACTCTGATGTTGAAGCTGACCCAATGTTGCTTCCCAAGAATGCAACTCTCACAGAAATCCAGTTTCTCTACTTTGTCACCATCAAGTAGACCATCCTTGCTGAGAACTTGCAGCCCCTTTTCGCTCATATGTCCCAAGTGATTATGCCAAAGTGCTGCCTTATCAATCTCAGCCATCAAGCTTGCTGCTTGATCCTTGATTTCTGTCTCATCGATCATCTCATAAAGTCCATCTTTGATTGCCGCTTTGATCACTATCAAAGAACCCTTGGTTACCTTGATCTTTCCTCCCTCAGCTTTGTATGTATACCCCATGGAATCCAATTGCCCCAATGAGATCAAATTCGTCCTCAAATCCAGGAGATACCTCATATTCCACAGCAGCCTTGTGACTCCATCAAACATCCTCAACTGGATGTCTCCAATCCCTCTCACTTGGCAAGAAGTGTCATTTCCCAAGATAATCTTTCCATCATTGGTTTCCTATAAATTCTTGAACTATTCCTTGTGAGGGCACATGTGATAAGTGCACCCGGAATCCAAGATCCATTCCTTGCTGCCTTGCCTCCTGCTCACACTTGAGCACACAACAAGAACATCATCATCTTGCTGTTCTTCCTTAGCAACCGAAGCTTCTCCATCCTTGGTATGGCTTTTTCCTCTCTCATCCCACAACCTTTTCTTGTAATCTTTTTTTAAGTGACCCTCCTTGTTGCAATAGAAGCACCTCTTTCCTCCAAATCTTGGTTTGGAATGTGCTCTCCCATGGCTCTGCCCTCTACCTCTTGATTTCTCCCAGTAGTTGCCATGGTTGCTACTGCCATTCCGAGTTACTAGCCTTCCTCTTATGAACAGCCCTTCCCCACTTGATGCCTCCCTACTCTTGGCTTTGAAATCATGAGCCTTTATAGCATTAACCACAATTTCTTTGGTTAGTGTATCTCTTCCATATTCAATTGCATTAATTAAACTATCAAAACAATCAAGAAGAGAATTTAATAACAAAACAGCCAATTGTTCATCCGGGAATTTAATACTATAGCTAGCCAAATCTTGAACTACCTTATTAAAGACATCAAGATTATCTTGCAACTCTTTACTAGGATCCGTTTTAAAAGCAAATATTCTTTTAAGAAGATAAATCTTGTTAAGGGGAGTTTTGGTAAGAAACAACTCATCTAGTTTCTTCCGTATGACAGCTGGATCTTTTGAGTCTCCGCACTCCCTTGTCACACTATCCGACATGTGCAAGAAAATGGTGTTGTAAGCCATCTTCTTCATCTCAATCCGCTAGTCCTCCGTGATACTTGCTAGAAAGCATCATCTTCTCCAATAGCCAAGTCCATCTTCTATTGCATAAGAACAGTCTTGATCTTCCGCTTCCACAGGGAAAAATCTCCCTTTCCATCAAACTTCTCAACAACGAAATTTGAACCCATCTTGCGGAGATGATCCCAGATTTATGCAACACCCACAAATGCTTTCCAACTTCTTCTAAACCTCAAGAACACGATCAAAGATTGATCTCAACACCATTCTTAAATCAACCTCAAGAACACGATCTGATCTTGATCTTTACTCTGTTCTTGAATCACCCAAGAAGTTTGTTCTTTGACTCTTGGAGTTTTGCTCCGATACCTTCTGTTCTTGCTCCGATACTAGCCAATCTTGGCTCTCTTGGCTCTGATACCACTGTTTGAAATCACCTTGACAAGATTCCCAGGTAGTGATCTTTCAAACACCTAAGTCTAGAATGACTTGTAAAGAAATGAAACAACAACCGAAAGCAAGAAAGAAAATAACACAAGCGATTTGTTATCGAGGTTCGGCAATAGCCTACATCCCCGTGAGTTCACCTAACATCTCTGCACTAATCAATAGTTCTTTTATAATCACAGTAGCCCCTCTCTAGGAAGCCTAATTTCTTGAAGAAACAAAGAAGAAGAAGAAACAGAAAGTGATAAGAACTAACCCTGGAATTTTCTCAAGAAAATTCTCTTTACAAGCCCTTCAATCCCCTTTCTATTCTACTCACTCTTCTAAACAACCAACCTTACAAATGAGTCTTTCTTGTTTTGTGTCTTTGCACTCTTTACAATTCTCTCACTTTTGATCACAAATTATGTCACATTGTTCTTGAGAAAGAAGCTAGGTGACTCTTTATATAGTGCACCAATTTCTTGTCCAATCTTGAGTATCATTCCCCACCCTTAGATCTTGATGACTAATCAACCATAGCCTTTGATCATTTCTTAGTCAAGCTGTGCATTTTAGACATGTCTCATGAACTATGAAAGAGGTTTACACATGTGTACACCAGTGTGCCTGGCGCCGCGACCTAGAACAAGGGGCTTCGCGGCCCAGGGCAGATCACACTTTCTCAAGGTTCTGGGTGCTGTGACCCTGGGTAGGGGGCACCGCGACCTGGCCTCCTCCTCCAGCACTCCACTTTCTGGGCACCGCGGCCTGGGGTGGTCTGGGCCACGGCCTGACCTAATGCATACCCATTTTTGCTGCTTTATGCTGAGGCACACTCCAAGTATGTTGAGTCTTCAATGACTTGATGCTTGACCTCTTCCAACCTTGTTTAAACCTTAGACAAATACTAACAAATAATGCAGCAAGCTAAAAGAAGGAATGATGTTACCGCCTTTACAAACTGTTGAAAAGAAAAACTATCTAGCAATTCTTCTACCGTCTCCTAGGTAACGGCGCCAAAATTTGATTACGTCCAAAGAATAACACAGTAGTTGTAGCACAGCTTGGCGTGTCGATTCCTCAGAGAGACAAATTAAAAGAATAGTAGAAGGAACAAAGAAACCAAATAAAAATACCAAATGATTAATCGAGAACAAAAATCAATTTTAAATGCAAATTAAAGTAAAGCAAAGTGACTAACGGAGAAAGTACTCAAATTTCACAAACAGTAAAGCGTCGGGAATCCCTTTCACAAATCTGGTATTTTAATTATTCTTAATTCATTGAATAACTCAATTGGGAACTCAATTCCCAAAATTCTCAATCGGAAGGTGTAGATTTATAAACCAAGATTAAACAAAATGTAACCCTTTGAAAAATCATTCACCACTTTTAAAATATGTAAATTATTATCACTATTGAGAAAATCCAACGACGACAATATACTCAAGAAGCAATATTATAGCAAAGAATTAAATCAATATAGATAAATAATTGATTCCACCATAATCAAAGAGCTAATCCATTCAATAGAAAAAGCATGACTAAATCCATAAACATAATAAATTCTATGATTATTCGGGGAAGAAAACACCACCAATAAATTAAGAATGATAAAACAAAAGAGTTATAGTAATTGAAAATCAAATATATAAATTAAAAATAAAAAAATTTCATCAATTATAAAAATTCATCCCTAGCCCTACTTGAGAATTTAGTTACCCATAAATATAATGGACAACAAAAATCTCAAAGGAAAAATTAGAACAAACGTTAAAGCGCTAAACATTAAACTTTAAAACTTAAAAGAAATAAATTAAAACTAACAATAAATGGAGAGAGAAATTCCACCCGCAGCTGCTGTGCGGTGCTTCTCCTGATTGGTAGCAAAATCATCTTGATTGCACCCCTTGGTAGCAAAGCCTCCGAGATTGCACACCAATTTGATGAAGTGAAATGGGGCTTTTATAGGGGAACTTCATGAGTGCAATGTATTTCCAATCCGATGTGGGATGTGGGATGTAGATTGTGTTTCCAACCAATGTGGGATATGGGATTTAAGCCTTCACATGCCCTTCAAAACTTCTGCCCACGCTGAAATCATGCACAACCTGACATTTGTCCACTAAAACTGCCATAACTTTCTTTAGAAAAATCATATTTATGAGTCGTAAAATTCCCTAGAAAATAGACATCCGGATATTTCAAAGCATATATGGCTCATATCCTATTTCTTCCTGAATCATTACAGTTTAATTCACAAAATTCACTTCTGCCACGGTGAAATCACTCACAGTCTGACCTTTGTCTACTAAAACTGCCATAACTTTCTCTAGAAAAATCATATTTATAAGCCGTGAAATTCTCCAGAAAATAGTCATCTGGATCTTTCCAAGTATATATGGCACATCTCCTGGTTCTTCCTGAATCAATACAGTTTAATCCACAAAATGACTGATATGTACAGGCAATTCTGGAAATTTAGTGAAACTCCTTTCCAAGTGCTTGTAAACCTGTAAAACAACGAAAAAAATAACTCAAAGTGATAAATTTCTAAGCTAAATATATAAATAAATACTTGAGCACCGTTGCACTCGATCGTAGGTCTCATGTGCTCGATTACAACAGCAGATTCCAGATTTTGCCTTTTTTTCACATTAAATCTCCAATTTCCTTTGCAATCTTATAAAACATTAAAAATCATAGAACTAACACAAAATATCATATTAGGACACAATTAAAGAATTGACAAATGTAAATTAAAGGGCCAAAATATGCAATATTTGGCACTCATCAAACGGAAATAATTATAGTTATTGGAAAAATAGGATGAGAATTTTTATAGAATGTCAAGATTATGATTTATTGTTAATTATTGAGGATGGACCTAGGATTCCAATTAAAAAAAATAAAAGACAAAGTGGTAGAAACTCTAGTTCCTAAGGTTAAACAAGAGTTCGATAATGATGACAAAAAAATGATGTCTTTAAATAGTAGTGCTACAAGTATTCTTCATTGTGCTTTAGATATTAATGAATATAATAAAATTTTGGCTTATGCTTCACTTAAAGAAATATAAGATAAACTTTGAGTTACATATAAAGGTACTAATCAAGTTAAGAAATCTAAAATCTGTAAATTAGTATCGAATTATGAAGCTTTTAAAATGCCTCCTAATGAAACTATTTTCAAAATGTATTCTCTATTCACTAACATCATTAATGAATTGAAGATTCTTGGTAAATTCTATGACGCTAGTGAGTTGGTAAGAAAAATATTTAGGTCTTTTCCAAAAGCTTGGGAATCAAAGATGACGGTAATTGAAGAAGCTAAGGTCCTTGACCACCCCGACATTGACACATTTCTTGGATTCCTATTAACTCATGAGATGAATATTATCAACAAGAATGGTGATGAAGAATCCAAGAAGAAAAAGATCATTGCTCTCAACACTACCACAAGTAAGCATGTGAAGGAAGAAGACAAGGAAAGTAGTGAGGAAGATGAAGGAATGGCTCCCATTACCAAAAAAAAAAAAAAAAAGTTTCAAAAGTAATTGAGAGGAAAGAAGAATTCAAGTAAAAAGCTCTATACAAAGGATGATTCAACTAAGAAATATCCAATTGTGTGTTTTAGATGCAAGAAGCCCGGAAACATCAAGGTGGATTGTCATTTGGGAAGAAACCTTACAAAAACTTTAAGAAGAAAACTATGGTGGCTATTACTTGGAGTGATGATGAAGAGGAGAACTTGGATGAATAAGTTGACTGCCAAAAAATTGCTAACCTTTGTTTGATGGAAATTTCTAATGAGAATGAGGTAACTAATTCTTCAAATATTGATAATGATAATGAAATTGTGAATGAAGAATCATTAGAAGCAATTAATGAATTACATGAAGAACTTAATAATTTTGATGCTAAAAATGTTGCTCTTAAAAAAGATGTTTCATCTTTTTTCTAAAGAAATAGAAGTTTTAAAAGAACAAAATGAAAAACTTTCTTTAGTGCTTGGCAACTCATCACAAGAGTCTTTGAAAAATTAAAATGAAGTTTTGAAAAACAAAGTGATTGAGTTGAACAACACTTTATCTGGACTTATATGAGGAAAAGAAAAACTATATGAAGTGTTGACTTGCCAAAAATTAAGTGTAGAAAAAATTTGTTTGGGTTATTCTCCAATGAGTAAACAAAAATCAAATGGAACCATCTTTGTAAAAACAAAAAATGTTAATGAATCTTCAACTTCTCATATGTCTAGTAATGTTTATAATGTACTATTAAAAAATGCTAGAAAGTCTAAGAATGCAAATGTCAATTCCTATGGAAAAAATTCATATGCTCATACTAGGAAGAGACACTCTAGAAGTATATATGCTCACATGTATGCCCATTCTAGAATTGAAAATTCTAGGTATGTTCATCCTAGAAACTCATATGCTAGGAATGCATACTCAAGAAATGGTTATCATTTATATTCTAGAAATAAAATGTATCCTAGGAATGCAAAGAATTAATAATGCTAGGAATGATAGATTTACATACTCTAGATATCTTATAAACTATCATGACTATCATTGTAGGATCATGCATCGTCCATATCGTTATAACTATGGAACTGATTATGGCATTAAGAAGGTATGGGTTCTAAAAGGATTCTTATTTCCAAAAGACTCAAGAAAATTTGGGTACCTAAGAGTTCCATTGTATATCCTTGTGTGATGTAGATTTGTCTTCATACAAAGATAGACGGTGATCATTGGTACCTTAATAATTGATGCTCAAAGCATCTTTATGGAACTAACTCCAAATGATGGTGGGAATCTTACCATTAGAGATGAGAATCATTAGGCATAGTAAAGTTGGTAAAAAATCTTCAACCATTGATCATGTCTTATTTGTTCAAGGACTTAAACATAATTTACTTAGCATTAGTCAATTATATGATAAAAGTAGTTTAGTTATTTTTTAGTCCAATCATCGTTTTATAATAGACATCAAGAGTAACAAAATCAAATTTGTTGTCGAAAGACATGAAAATGTCTATATAATTGACCTCAAATCTTTGCCTTCAAAAAATGAAAAATATATTTCAGTTTTTAGTGACAACTTATGGTTATAGCATAGAACACTTGGCCATATAAACATGGATTTAATTCAAATGCTTTCAAGAAAAGATTTAATTTTTGGTCTTCCAAAAATCAAATTTGAAAAAGACAAAATTTGTGATGCATCTCAAATAGGAAAATAATCTAGGATTTCATTTAAACCCAAAAATGTTATTTTAACTTCTAGACCATTACAAATTTTACATATGGACTTGTTTGGACCAATTATGACTATTAGTTTAGGTGGACATCAATATACTCTTGCTATTGTAGATGACTATTCTAGATATACTTTTGTTATCTTTATTACCTATAAGGATTAAGCATTTAAAGGTTTTGTAAACTTTTGTAAAAAAAAGGTTCAAAATGAAAAAAAAGCTTTGTTATTTTAGCATAAGAAGTGATCATGGAAAAGAATTTGAAAACCAAAACTTTTCAAAATATTATGATGATCATGATATTTATCACAATTCTTCAACTCCTAGGACCCCTCCACAAAATAGAGTTGTTGAAAGGAAAAATAGAATTTTAGAAGAAATTGGTAGAACTTTTCTTTGTGAAAACAATTTGCAAAAATATTTTTAGGCAAAAACAGTAAACACCGCTTGTTATGTTTTGAAGAAAGTTTTAATTAGGCCTATACTCAAGAAAACTCCATACGAAATATGAAAGGGTAGAAAGCAAAATATTTCTTATTTTCATGCTTTTGGTTGTAAGTGCTTCATATTGCATGCCAATAAATTTAACTTGGGTAAATTTTATTCTAAAGCCAATGAAGGCATTTTCTTAGGATATTCAATCTCTAGCTAGGCTTATAGAGTCTTTAATAAAAGAACCCTAGTGGTTAAAGAATCCGTGCATGTTGCATTAGATGAGATTAACCCTCTTTGTGGAAGAAGACTTTCTTTTGATGATGATGATGTAGATTTTATGCCAAGAGTGGAGACCACCACTCCAATTATTGAGCCCAAGGAAAATCAATCTCAAATGGCTCAAGGAGAAGGTGAATCAAGACTTGATCAACATTCAAAAAGTTAACAAAGAGATGGTCTTCCTAAAGATTGGAGGTATGTGAATTATCACTCAATCGATCAAGCGATTGGTGATCCTTCACAAGGGGTAAGAAGTCATTCTTCTATTAGAAATGTATATAATTATGTATATTTCTTATCTCAAATTGAACTTAAGACTTCTGGTGAAACTGAACATGATGAAAACTGGATAATGGCTATTCAACAAGAATTAAATCGATTTGAAAGAAGTAAAGTTCGGGCTTTAGTACCTAGGCCTAAAGATCACTCGGTAATTGGCACTAAATGGGTTTATAGGAATAAAATGGATGAAAAAAATGTAGTAATTATAAAAAAGCTAGACTTGTAGCAAAATGATATAACCAAGAATAAGGAATAGATTCTGATAAGACCTTTGCTCATGTAGCTAGACTTGAAGTTATTCGCATGTTGCTTGAATTTGCATGTTTTAATAACTTCAAATTATTTCAAATAGATGTGAAAAATATCTTTTTAAATGGTTTTATAGAGGAAGAAGTTTATGTTGAACAACCTCTTGGTTTTGAAATCTTAATTTTCCAAACCATGTCTATAAGTTTTCTTAAGCCCTCTATTGGTTGAAGCAAGCTCCTAGAGCATGGTATGAAAGATTAAGTAAATTTACTTAATAATAGTTTTACAAGAGAAAAAACTGACACTACTCTTTTCAAAAAAATTCTTGAGCATGACATTCTCATGGTATAAATATATGTCGATGATACAATATTTGGTGGTACTAATGAGATCATGTGTAAAGATTTTTCTAAGTGCATGCAAGGTGAATTTGAAGTGAACGTGATGGGAGAGCTCAATTACTTCCTTGGTCTTCAAATCAAACAAACAAAAAAAGATATCTTCATCAACTAATACAAGTATACAAAGGATTTTCTAAAGAGGTTTGGGATAGAGAATGCAAAGTCAATTGGGACTTCTATGAGCACTTCAACAAAGCTTGACATAGATGAAAGAGATAAAAATGTCGATATTAATAAATAAAAAGGCATGATAGGGTTTTACTTTATTTAACTGTAAGTAGACCCGATATTATTTTTAGTGTTTATATATGTGCTAGATTTCAATCTAATCCTAAACAATCTCATTTAATCGTGATTAAAAGAATTTTAAGATATTTGCTAGGAACTCATAACTTAGGTTTATGGTATTCTGGAGAATCTTCCTTTGACTTAATTGGATAATCAGATGCTGATTTTGCTGGTTGTAATTTATATAGAAAAATTACTAGTGGGGCATGTCTATCTCTTAGTTGTATGTTAATATCTTGGTTTTCAAAGGAACAAAACTCGGTTGCACTATCAAAGGTCGAAACAGAGTATGAAGTCGTCAGTACTTATTATACACAAATTTTATGGATAAAACAACAACTTTAAGAGTTTGGCATGCATTTTGAAAATATTTTAATCTTATGTGATAGTACTAGTGCTATCAATCTAACTAAGAAACCAATTCAACATTTTAGAACTAAGTATATTGAAATTAGACACCATTTTATTGGAGATCATACTCAAAAAGAATATATTAAATTTGAATTTGTTAGTACTAAATAATAACTAGCTGATTTTTTTACTAAACCCTTAAATGAAGATAGGTTTTGCATGATTAGAATGGAGTTAAGCATGAGAAATTATGTGTGATTGCTCTTTAATTTCATTTGCATTCATCACTTATATATTTTCCATTGAGTGAATGAAGATTAATTCTCAATTTAATGTTCCCACACTAAAAAATGACATGAAGTAACTTAATCCTGCAAGAGACTTAATTTTCATAAAGTTAGAGTCTTGATACAATCGAGTGCCTAAGTCCTCACAATCGACTGGGTGAAGGGTTTTGTCCAAAGACAAAAACTCACACACAATAGACCAGGGTGCCTTATAAAGTCGATTGCGAAACTGTCTCTTGTTTTAAAAGAAAAATCCAGATTCACCCATCTAGTCGACTGGAAACCCGTTATTGTCAATTAGACTCTCGTACCTATATAAATCAGCATCAATTTTTAGATTCATGTTACGCCCAAATCTAAAACCCTAGCCACACACCATTTTCTCTCTTCAATTTTTTTTCCATTTTTCCTTCAAAATCTCTCAAATTTTCATATACCCACTCCCTACAACCACTTATTTTGCATTTATCTTCCCTTTTTACCTTTGATTTCGTCCAAAATGAGGAAAAAAATGCTCACTTCCAACTCTCATATAAAGATATTTGAAGAAGGTTCCAACAAGGATAAAGGTAAAGGAATCGTCAATGAATCTAGCAAGAAGGCAAAAAATGACTTGGATACAAAGAGAATTAGGAACCCCGAAGCCAAAAAAAAGATGTATGATCATTTCATTTGCCTTAAAAAGGTTATTAGGGGTCATTATATAAGTTTTAATGCTATTACATTCACTAATTTGGATGTTGAACTATTTTTTAAGAATGTTTGGTGGTTTCCATTGGTTTCAATAAAAGAAAGTGTATACCATAGGTATGTTAATTAGTTTTATGCAAATCTTGTGAGTCCTTAAGCTTTAGGACAATGGTGATGGGTGTAAAGTTTAAGGTAACTTCGGATGTTTTGAGAGCTATTATGAAAATTCCTAATGAGGGTTTGAGTTAGATTAATGCATAGGGGTGGCCAGAAAATTTTGGCAAACATGAGGCTTGTAAGGTGATTAGAGATGATTCTAGGTATAGTTTTTATTCTATGACCTTCAATAATTGTTTTGCCTTGCCTTTTGAGTCTAGAGTGATACACCCATCTAAGGACGGGTAGTCGTACTTATATTTCTAAGTTAGATGTGGTACTTTTATGGAGTTTGAGGACTAGAACCAAATTTAATCTGTACCCTCTGAACTTAAGTAAGATGATATAGGCAGCTGACACAATTAAAGGTGGTTTTCCATTTGGTATGTTGATTACCAATATCTTGGCTTACTCTATGGTCACACTTTATGTGGAAGAATCACAAGATTTGAACCCAACTTATACTTTTGATCATAATACCTTAAAGAGGATAAAGTTTGTTGTTTGTGGAGATATGATTGAAGAAAAACATGGTGCTAATGTTCCTATAGCTAAGGATGAGGATGATAGTGATGAGAAGATTAATGATAACAAGGCTAGTGATTAGGAGGGTTGAGGTCCGGTGAGTGGTATAGGTGGTTTGGATGCTAATACTGATACCTTTAAAGCTTTGACAAACCTTTAACTTTCTATTAATGGGTTGAGGACTGAGATTGGATAGGGATTTCAGGCTATGAGGATTGACTTTGACTCCTTTTGGACCAACATGAAAGCTCTGGTTCAAACCTTTTACGATGACTTGGACCAAAAGATCTCTTGATGACCTCCGAAAGCTCTTTACTCGTGATTCTAATCAGAACCCTTAAATACTCAAGCTTTCCTTCTTAACTTTATTTTTTTCATATCTCAACTATAAAACTCTTACAATAACATCTTTTTTTCTTAGTATATTTTTCAGTTTATTGTTTTGGCTTGGGGGAGCCTTTTATAACTATTAGCTAAACTCTTATGGATGATTTCTGGATGTTTATGAATGTCTTTACGTTTCTTTATGACTGGTTGTGATTATATATACATGGGACATTTTTTTGTTTGTTTATTAATCTTCTTTTTTGGATGATGTTGAAAGGAGGGAGAAAGAAGTTAATTTTTAGAGAAACAATTTTGACTAATCATTGCATCTATTAAAGGGGAAATTTTTACTTATAATTTTCTTTAAAATTGTTTGGTTGCAATCTTCAATTTGCAGGAGGCTTTATTAAAACTACAGAGGAAACTTTGTCAAAATTTCTTCAGAAACCAGACACTTAATCTTTATAATTAGTTGTTTAAGAAATGGTTTTGTCATCATAAAAAATGGGGAGATTGTTAACCCCATATTGATTTTGATATTGACAAAACTATATTAAAATGATCTAACTATCTTTTTCTAAACTTTATACTATTCAAAGTACTTTGTATGAACCTCTTAAGATGCGCGTGCACCTTAGAAGTTGTGCACACATGCTCTTTTTCTAGCACGCTCCAAGTTTCAAAAGTTTGAGCCAATTTCAAAGTCGAAGTCCTTCAAGCTTAGTTATTTTAAGTTAGTTAAATTTTATATAATCTCCTTTCAATTACTTAGCTTTTAAATAGCTCATTTTGTTTTTCAAAATATCTTGTTTAAAACTTATATATCTTTTTTCCAAAAGTTAGTGCAAATTTTGATTTAGAAAAATCTATTTTTGGGTACCACAGTCGACTAGAGGTCCATTTCAGGCTCAACTATTGTTTTGCTAAAGTGAGGTTATAGTTGATTGGAAGACTTTCACAATCAACTGGACATATCTCACACTCGACCGTGTCTCCGTACTAAAGCCTCTCATTTCAAATTTATAGAGCATGGTCGACTGGGACAAATGAAAATAACAGTTGTTTTTTCAAAATTTGAGGAGTGTGACATAGCATTAAATTTACCAAACGGCCATTTAATGTCTCTAATGGCTAATAAAAGTTGAAGATATAAATATTCATCATAAATGAGCATTTAAACACACTTAGAACATTCAATTTTTTCAAGAGCTCATTTATTACTCTAAAAAGTTTTCAAAAATTGTTCTTGAGCCATTCTTAAAGCACTGTTCTTGTGAGAAAGAAAATCTTTGAGTTTTAAGCATTAATTGCATTCTCTGTTATATACCAAAACTTCTCACTCAATCTCGTCTTGTAAGAAAAAGAGTTGGTGTAACTCTTGTGAGTGTTTAGGTGTTAAACACTTAAGTGAAAATCTGTTATAAGATAAACTTGTAAAGGTTTAAGCAACATTTTAGAAGTTACTTGTTCGATTAAGTGAAACCTTCAAGGAAGAGCCTTGAAAAAAGTGGACGTAGGGTCGGAAGTGATTTCAATATTTTCGAACCACTATAAATTGAGTTTGCATGCTCTTCTCCCTTCATCTTTTAATTGTCAACAAACTTTTATTTTTTGCTTTTACTTGTTCTTTGTTAATTGTTTAATCTTGTGATTGTATTTGTATCTGTTGAAAAAGTTTTTAAACCCAATTGACCCTCCTCTTGGGTTACCTTAGTTAACAATGTGTTTCGAAAACTGTTATAACTACATTCATGCACACATGCGTCATGGAATTAGTTAGAAATAGGATTGGTTCTTATTCTAGAATTATTGTCACGTAGGTTGTGTGGCGGATGAGAGGACTAGCACCCCAACTTGTTGAGTCTAGCTTTTTCAGTGTTTTCGAGGTGAGTGGTTCTCTACACGTATCCTATAGTTACTACATCTTCTATCTACTTTGATGTTTTAATATATATTATGTGTTATGTTGTGCATTGATAATTTAATCAATCGACCTATTATGCTCTATTGAGAAATTGAGATTTTAAAATTAGACTTGAGATTACCTCATATTTCTATGATTTTATAGAAAATATTTCTTTTATGCCTTACTTAAGAAACGAAATTGTTGAAAATGATAAAAGTTGAGATTTCATAATCTTTTTATATGCTTTCATAAAATTTGGGTATGGATGAAAATCTTATGTGAAATATGATTGGCCCAGTGAAGGATATTGTGAAATGAAAACCCCAGGTAATGTGCTATATATATATATATATATATATATGAGATGTGCTATGTGGCCTAATGAGGGACAATGTGATATGTAGCCTAGTGAGGGATGATGTGATATATAACCCTGTGAGATTGACCTAGTGAATGATATTATGAAACGAAACTTTATTTGTGTATTTGGTCGGCCTTTCTAATGAGTGGTGTGCTTTATTATTTGACTCTTAATTTCGTGTTCTATCTTTACTAAACTTCATTTGTGTATTTAAAAGAGAAAGTATTTTCTCATGTTGGGTGAACGGTTTATTGGTTTTATGAGTTGTTAAATGTTGTTTACCTCAAGGCATGATTGAAAAATTAAACTGCTCTACTAGTATATATGTAATTGTAGACATGGATTTTCTACAAAGGAGAATTATCTTTATCTCACTAGGTTGTATAACTTATCCCTAACTCTACTTTCATTTGTGTTTGTTGGTTTGGTAATCCTCAATCCACCTCTGTGATCATTTGCATGAGCTAAGTAGGAGTTTGGTATCTGACATCTTTAAGGCGTCTATCTTTTAATTTTTTGTAATTGTTGTCAAGTCTTGTAACAAATAATTTTTTATTTCTTTAAAATTATTTTTGAATTGAAACCTATTGACCATATGAGTATTTTAAGTGATTATGGGATATATGAGCCACAAGATGTATATTTGAATTTATGGTTTGTGGTATATAGAGTTGATTTGATGGTTGTTTTCCAAATAAGATTTTACTTATTTTGAATATGAGTTTCTTTTAGATCACACCGTACCCAACTAGTGGTTCTCTTGTTGGGTATGGGTCATTAGAGGCTATCTAAGACAAACTTCAGGGAATAAGAATGCAAATCTGGTGGGCATTTCTATGAAGGGATTGGGCATGTTTGGAAGCGCTTTTTTAAAACTGTTTTCAGCCTTCAAAAACTAAAATCAGTTTTCAAAAACTGAAAAAACATGTTTGGAAAACACTTTTCAAAAGTAATTTTCTAAAACACTTTTCAAAAAGTCTCTTTTCAAAAAAAACTTTTTGAAAAATCTAAATTGGTGTTTTCATACCTAATTTTCTAAAAACACCCCTAAAAGCTCTTCTCTCTTATCTATTTTGTTCTTCCTCTTCTCCGGATTGCATCTCATCTTCCCTCTCTATCTCACGGCTGCCATCCTTCATCATCCTCTCTAGTAAGTACTGGTAAGCCTTTTGTCTACTACCATCACCCGTAGATCTAAACCTATAAGCTCTCGTCTACCTCCATCGCGATTAACCGCTCACTCCGCTAGATGCAGTGAACATACTGGTACGTCTGTCTTCTCTCTCTCTCTCTCTCTCTCATTCTCGATATCTCTCTTTTAAGCTAGTTGTTCCATGGTTTGCAGGGGAAGAAAACAGTGAGTGAAACCCAAATTTTCCCTTGCTTTCTCAGCCTCCAAACACCCTCTTCTTCCTTCGTTCAAACCATAGAAGGTAAATGTCCTTATTTTTATAATTATTTTACAACATATAATTTTTTTTACTTCACTGTTTTTCCAAATATGTTTCAAAAATTGATTTGATAATCTATAAATCAAAAGGTATGTTTCAACCTAGTGTGTTGAAATTGGGTAATATTGTACTGACCCATTGCTAATGTACTGACCCCATTGATAATTAGTGAATTTTAAAAACAAAGGAGGGCAAAAATGGGCAAAGCATAAATGCACTATGTACGCCTTTATTTCCCATGCATTTTGTGGTTTTGGCTTATTTTATCTACCTTCTTTTTTGTTAATGAGTATGTTTGCTTGTGCAGTTGCGTGTGCTTAGGTATTCCATTTTCATAGTTTGAGTTTCCTTGTTATTTTGGTGTAAGTTGGAAATAAGTAGCAATGTGTAAATAGTAAACTATATAAGCTACTGTTCATGCAGACTTTGTTATTCAAATATTAATCTCTATTGATAATGATTGCATTGTTTTGCTTTATGGTAGGTTTTCAAGGTAAATTCAAAACATTGGGTTTTGTTTAAGCCAAATTTTTATTGCTATATTAGAATTGATTTAAGTTTTCCAGCTGAAGCATATGCTGCTTTAGTCATGCTGGGATTTATGTACCCTGGTGTATTATCGCAGGAAATCAAAAATAAAACCTTTACTCCTAACAATACATGTATTAGTGTGAGCAAGGATCATTCCCACGGAGAGTATCTAGCCTAGTTTTATGCTACGTGAACAATGATGGGGGGATTTGCGTATAACGAAAACAATTTAAAGAAAAAAACTAATGAATAATTCAAGTTGAAGTATCGAAATCAATCAAAAGAACAAACCTTGGTCTAAGTTAACATTCACCATCGGAATTTTACAACTGATCATCGATGCAAGTATATATCATTTCACACTTTGAATATTCACTATTGGAACTATTTTCTTATCTCTCTTTAGTCGCAATTAATTAGAAAACAAGCGATCTAATTAACCCTAACTACTAAACAACCCAAGACAAGTGCTAAAGATTTAATCTAGTAGCAACCTTAATAATTAGAGAGATCGATGAAGCTAAACAACAGAAGCACAAGCGGTTACATTTAATTTAGTCGAGCGTTCTTCCAAAGATCTAATAATTTCTGATGCAGCAAATCATTAAATCTTAGTTGCTTCACAAATTAGAGGCATCAAACAATTACGGATTTGATATCTAACCTAGCAGTAGATTGCAACGAATAATAAACTAGTAGGCCTCCTACTAATTAAATGAGACATTCATGAAAATAGGGACAGAAAAACATCCGATACTCAAAGCATAAATTGAACAATAAAAACAGATTAGATCTCACAGTTTTATTGATTCCAAGGCTTCTGTTTCCTTTGACCAATTATAAAAGTTTAGCCATGCAGGGCCATGATGAAAACTCGAAGGAGAAGTTAGAGAAGAGGGGAGAGAGAGGCATCCCTGAAGTCTGATGATTTCTCCCCTCTTATAAACGTTATTTTTAGTATTGGAAACCTACGAGGCCTCCTAAAAATATTCTAAATATTATCCTACAATAGCAATATCCAAATCTGACTAATTTAAGGAAAATATTAAAAATAAAATAAAGTCCTGATATAACTAGGAAACTGGTGTTTTCAGCATGAATTTTCGTGCACCAGATCTGGAAACTTCCGAAAATAAACCATGTCAAATCAGCGTATTAGAATTGCAGGCTAAGGGACTTTCTAGAACTGCAATAGTGCAGGTGCAGCAACTCCAAGCCTGGTTTCGACCTTGATGCAGCTAGTATCTCTCAAAACTCAAAACATGAAAGTTGTAGAGATTTTTCTTGGCATTCTGTATTATCTCAAATCATCTCAATCGGAGCTCATATGCGAGAGTTATTCCCA
>CM043700.1:62975619-63008119 GCA_023935145.1 Bretschneidera sinensis | reverse complement strand
TTGAATCACAACACCAGTTTTATTCAAATGTCCAAGTTTCAAAGAAGCATACATAGAATATGGCATGACATTGATAGAAGCTCCTAAATCTAGCATGGCCTTCTCAAATCTAGTGTTACCTATCGTATAAGGGATAGTAAACATAGTTGGATCTTTGCACTTCGCAGGGAGTTTTCTTTGAATAACTACAGAAACAGTCTCCTCTACTCTCACCTTCTTACATCCTTTAAGTTTTTGTTTCCTCTTAATTGTACACAGTTCTTTCAGGAATTTAGCATAACAAGGTACTTGTTTAATAGCATTTAAAAGTGGAATATTTACCTCGCATCTACGAAAAGTCTCATATAAATCTTTATTTTGCTCATCTTTTCAAGATTCTGCTAAAGCCTGAGGAAAAGGATGTACTAGTTTATAATCAGAAAGAGGCGAAAACTTACGCTTAGGTATGTTATCTTCATTGGGAACGTCCCTGTTTGCAACAACGTTTTTTCTCCTTCTCTTACTTTGATGAGGCAAAGGCTGTCTTTACTGGAATCTCAACCTCTTTACCACTTTTCAAAACGATCGCACTTGCATTTTCTCTTGGATTTACTACCGTTTGATAGGGTAATTTCCCTGAACTTTGTGCCTCTAGCAAATTAATTGCGGTTGCCATCTAGCTCATCTGATTGTCCAAACTTTGAATACTGGCCCTCGCTTCTTGTTGAAATTGTTTCGTCTCCTGTTGAAATTGCAAAGTATTAGTGGCAAGAGGCTTAACAATATCTTCTAAAGACATACCAGAATTAGAAATTTTGCCCGATTATTGTCTATGGGGGTATGGCTGCTTATATTGCTGGCAACTTGGGTGGTTTTGAATCGTGGGCTGATTTACTTGTGGATGCCCATAGCTAAGATTAGGGTGATCCCTCCATCCCAAGTTATACGTGCTCAAATAGGGATCATGCTTCCTTTGCAGTTGTCCAGGAAAACCACCTATTGCATTCACTTGTTCAATGGACTCCTCTTGAAGGGTTGGGCACATATCGGTTGGATGCCCTACTACCTAACAAATCCCACAAGCCTTCACCATTTGCATATTACCTAGAACCATTTGACGAACAAGAGAAGTTAGACTCGCAAGTTGTTGTTCAAGAGATGAAATATTTACCTCATTAACATGCTTTGATGGAGGGTTAAGCCTAGTGCCAAATTGTTAAGAATTGTCTATCATATTTGCAATTAAGTTTCTTGCGGCCTCGAGAGCCACTAGCGGCATCAATCATGCTCCTATCAGTGGGTAGAAGACCCTCATAGAAATATTAAATAAGTAACTGCTCACTAATTAGATGATGGGGGCAGCTTGCACATAATTTCTTGAAACACTCCCAATATTCGTGTAGGGACTCTCCGTTGTGCTGCCTTACACCACAAATTTCTTTTCAAATGTTGACTGCCTTTGAAGCTGGGAAATATTTCAAACACCTAAGTCTTGAATGACTTGTAATAACACAAAAAAAAAAAACAGGAATCAAACCAATCAAAGAAAGAACACAACATTTGTTATCGAGGTTCGGCAATGTGCCTACGTCCTCGTGAGCTCCTCCGAGCCCTTTGCACTAAATCAATGAGTTCTTACAAGTTATAGCAACACCTCTTCAAGAAACCTCTTGTTCTTGAAGAACGAAAGAAGAGAAAAGAAAGTGATAAGGACTTGAGTTACCCTGGAATTTTCCCTAAGAAAATTCCACTTACAAGGCCCTTGAATCCCCAATCTATACTACTCTCTCTAAACAACCAGCCTCTCTTGAATGAGTCTCTCTTGTGTTTAGTGTCTTTGTACTCTCACACACCATGTGTTCTATTTAACACACATTCACATGTCATTCCCATAACCTGGATGCTCCCCTCACATCATGTCATGAATGGCTCCTAGATGACCCTTTATATAGGGTAATGACTTCCTCATCCAATCTTGGAGATCAATCTCCACCCTTAGATCTCAAGAACCAAAGACCCATGGCTCTCTAAGAGTCTAAGTGATCCTGTGCATTTTAACCATGCTCCACGCACCATCTGAAGTTGCTGGAAAAACTTGTCTCAGTGTGCCTGGCGCCGCGGCCCAGAACAGGGCTGGCTGCGGCGCACAACAGGGCCACACTTCTCCAGGTTCTGGGCACCATGGTGCAGCTTCTCTGAGGTGCGGCGCACACCTAGCTAGAAGAATTCTCCTTTCTATAAGGTGAGGCGCAAATCTCCTGAGGTACAGCGCACACCTGGTGACCTGATGCTGAACTCCTTTCCTGTTTGATCCTTAGACAAATACCAATAGTGACAACATGATTTTTTTTTCATTTTTTTTTTAATTTCAAGAACAAAATAAAGAAGCAAAAAAAAATCAACTAGAATCACTCCCCGGCAACGGTGCCAAAATTTGGTGTGCTGTCGCAGGGAACCAAAAATAAAACCTATACTCCTAAAAATACATGTAGTAGTGTGAGTAAGGATCGTTCCCATAGAGAGTATCTAGCCTAGTTTTATGCTACATTAACAAGGATCGGGGGGTTTGAGTATAACGAAAACAATTTTAAGAAAAACAACTAATGAACAATTCAAATTAAAGTATCCAAATCAATCAAAAGAACAAACATTGGTCTAAGTCAACATCCACCATTGGAATTTTACAACTGATCATCGATGCAAATATATGTCAATTCACACTTTGAGTATTCACCATTGGAATTATTTTCCTATCTCTCCTTAGTCGTAGTTAATTAGAAAACAAGCGATCTAATTAACCCTAACTACTAAACAACCCAAGACAAGCGCTAAAGGTTTAATCTAGTAGCAGCCTTAAGAATTAGAGAGATCAATGAAGCAAAACAACACAAAGCACAAGTGGTTGCATTTAATTTAGTCGAGCATTCTTCCTAAAACCTAATAATTTCTGACGCAGTAAATCATTAAATCTTAGTTGCTTCACAAATTAGAGGGATCAAACAATTACGGATTTAATATCTAACCTAGCAGTAGATTGCAATGAATAATAAACTAGTATGCCTCTTAGTAATTAAACGAGACAATCATGAAAATAGGGACAGAAGAACATTCGATACTCAAAGTATAAATTTAACAATATAAAAAGCAGATTAGATCTCATAGCTTTATTGATTCTGAGGCTTCCATTTCCTTCGACCAATTATAAAAGTTTAGCCACGCAGGGCCATGATGAAAACTCGAAGGAGAAGATTAGAGAAGAGGGAAAGAGAGGAATCTCTGAAGTCTGATGATTTCTCCCCTCTAATACACGCTATTTTAAGTATTAGAAACCCTACAAGGTTTCCTAAAAATATTCTAAATATTATCCTAAAATAACAATATCCAAATCTGACTAATTTAAGGAAAATATTAAAAATAAAATAAAGTCCTAATATAACTAGGAAACTGGTGTTTTCAGCATGAAATTTTTTGCACCAGATCTAGAAACTTCCAAAAATAAACCCCGTCAAATCAGCGTACTAGAATTGCAGGCTAAAGGACTTTCCAAAACTGCAACAGTGCAGGTGTAGGAACTCCAAGCCCAGTTTCGACCTTGATGCAGCCAATATCTCTCAAAACTCAAAACATGAACATTGTAGAGCTTGTTCTTGGCGTTCCATAGCATCTTGAATCATCTCAATCAGAGCTCTGATGAGAGAGTTATGCCCGATTACAAAGCAATGTCAAAACTGTCTGAAATCGCCCAATTAGTTTCGTTTTACACTTAACACTTCCATTTGCATCCTAAATCAAAATATAAGAATAATGAGTACATTTAGGAACCAAATGAGATTAAAAAAAACTAAATATTAAGGGAGAAAAATATGACATTTTGCATTCTCATCAGTTTCCTTCGACCAATTATAAAAGTTTAGCTACATAGGGCCATGATGAAAACTCGAAGGAGAAGTTAGAGAAGAGGAGAGAGAGAGAGACATCCCTAAAGTCTTACGAGATCGGAGTGTCTGTGGAGCATTATCGTGGTTTTGTAATGCTAGAGGTGGTCCAAAGGGTCCGTGGAACCATCGTAAGGTTTGATCTGGGGCATTCGGAAGTTCGACGGGAGGGAGGCCTCAAGGACTTCCTGAGTGAAGGGAGGGTCCTGAACATTGAGCTCATCCATGACACTGTGGTTACGGCCCTTGAGTGCTTCGTTGATTTGTCCCTCCATGTACTCTATTCACTTACCGAGACCTTCGCTGCTTCTGGACGAGGGGCTTTCCTTGGACTTAGCCATGGGAGGCGGGGAGAACTCAGTCGTCAATGGAGAGCTCGCGGCTGGCCGAGCCTGCGTGGCTAAGGTCCTATCGCGATGGTGTGGATGAAGGCTGGCGATCCCCTCCGCGAACCTCGGTGGCCAGGTTGGCCACTAACTATGAGAGCTCCACGAACTCTGCTTGGAGCATAGCCATGTTGGGGTGCGCATCGGGCTCGGTGGGGGAACTCGACCTGGACCGCTAGGTACGGGTACTGGCCCCCATCGCTCCTTTACTAGAGTCCCTGGCGGCAATTTTAGGTGGCATGACAACAAATGAGTTCTTTAAACTTCTTCGTTTTTACTGTTTAGCGAGAGATGGTAGTTTTCCCACGGACAGCACCAATCTGTTGCTGCCAAAAATGTGTTGCCGAGTTGGAGGCCGGGCCTCAAAGGAATCTGCACAGGGAAGAGAACATGAGCTAAGGGGTCCCTGGAGGGGATGCCTCCGAGGATGCTCCAATGCTTTTGTTAGCGTGCAGTAGAAAGTATGGGAATGACGGTGTTTCCTTTATTTTTCTTTCCTAAAAAAAGATCTCCCTTTTGGAATGCACACCTGAGTCTTTTTATAGGGTTTTGGGGTGAGGTGGCTCTTGTGCCAAGGGCGGTGGTGACCTAGAGGGTGGTGATGACCTGGGGGCCCAATTGTGCAAACCTGGGTCAACTGCGTGTTGCCCAGCTGCCTAGGTTTGGGACGGTCCACGTGTCTCCTTGTTGCCTTAGCTATGAGCTATCCACGTGTGAGGCGGCCCTTGCGTTAAGGGCGGTGGTGACTTGGAGGGCGGCGATGACCTGGGGGTCCAACTGTGCAACCCTGGGGTCATCCGCATGTTGCTCTGCTACCTTGGCTTGGGATGATGCATGTGTCATGTCCTTATTGGATGTGTTTTTTGAGCAGTATCAGATCTTATTCGTGATTGATAGTTATTTTGATGTGTCTCTTTTTCTATGACAGTGTTACTAAGGAACCAAAGCTTCAAACGCCCTTAAATTCCGAATTGCAGTTAATACATTTCTTCTCTCTGTTTTGTTTTTTTTTTTCCTTCTCTTTTTCTCTTTTTTCTGTTAACATAAAAAATATACATAATTGAGGTAATTTTGTTATTCATAACAGTACTGATCTTTTGAAGGTGGTTGTTTCATGGATGGCAAGACGACCCCCCCCCCCCCCCCCCCCCTCCTCTCTCTCTCTCTCTCACGAACTTTGCTCTTAACTCTAATTTGCTGAATTTGGAATAGAATACATAAGCATCAAGTGAGTTCAAGTTTCATGAATTCCATGGAATTGATATGTTTAATGTTTAATTATCAATGTACTAACATTGGTAATTCGTGTAAATGCAGGGTTTTATTTTATTTTATTTTAAGTGTGTAATTGGATTCTAGGTTCTTTACTGATTCATCCTTTTCATAAATATATTTCTTTGGATCTCATTTCCCCATCATGATTTTTTGGTTAGGCTTCAATTTGTTCAGATGGCAGTGTATTACTGTTGTTTTTTTGCTTCATGGTTATCAGCTCAACAAGAGGGAGAGGAGAGATCTTTACCGGCTATGTTAGTGGACGATGGAGGAGAGGTATTGTTGTGGAATATTATTTAATTAATATTCATCGCATTCATTTGTTGGCTACTTTTTACAGTTACTCTTATTTTGCTTTGGTAATTCACGAGGGTAAATTTGTAGTTAAATTTTTCTGTCTTAAGACTAGTGGGTTGTTTATAATGTTTTATTTTTATTTTTAAAGTAAGTTGTTTTTCTAACCTTTATTTGAAGTATAGTTTAAATATCAATTTCCAACTAAGGTAGCTGCGTAAATCCTTTTATGGGCTTATTACTATTGCTTTTCTCAAAAGTATGAACAAATCTGAAGTGTCTATAAGGTCCCTGCAGTGAATGCTCAATATTTTAGAGGTGGCTGCAAAGGTTTTACTTTGTTGTGTTTATCTGGCATTTAGAAAGGTTTTCTTATGTCTGGAATGACAAACTTTTTGTCATAAGAATCACTTTTTATATTTTAATCTTAGGCAAACTGTTTTATTTTTGCCCTCCTAGAAGATGATAGAAATACTTGATGAAACGACTCTAACCAGTTATTTGAAGATGCAATTTTCTTCTATTATGATGGAATATACAATAACACAATATTTTATTTTTTCTACTTGATTTTTAATTATTTTATATTCTCAAATTTAAATTTTTAGCTTAAGCATTTACATTTATACTCACCTATTATGTTGAGTATATAAAATATTTTTTGACTTAATTTTTAATTTAATTTAAACTAGTATTTCAACACGATTTAACGTGCATATTGATATTTTGTTCTATCGAATTAAAGAAGCGAGCATCTCAAATGAAAATGTGTATTAATCAAGCTTGAACTTTCATATACATGTTTATGTACTCGCTCGGATAATTAGTCTTTATTATCGATTAAAAATATGTTTTCAATTAGATGATACTAGCATCTCAACATGCGTGTTGATCCGCTTTTCTATTGGATTAAACGAAATACTAGCATCTCAACACGTGCTAACGCGCATGTTGATATGATTTTCTATCGAATTAACCAAAATACTGAGATCAACATAATAAAAATAATAAAAATATTTTTAATTTTATGACCATACGTGTGTATGTGTTAAATTGTATTGTTGGTATTTTTCTCTGTCATTTTGTAAACTCAAATATGATGTTATAAATGACAGAAGAAGATACTAACAACACAAATTAACGTATACATGTATGATCATAAGATTAAAATATTTTTATTATTTTTATTCTGTTAATCTTAATAATTCATTTAATCAAATATAAAAACAGATCAACAAACATGATAACACATGTTGAAATGTTAACAGTAATTAATGGATTGCGCCTATCTTCAAAACAAAATTGAGAATACAACTTTATTAGTGAGACCAAAACTTAATTGACTTTACTCATAGGTGTACGTTTTAAATGATAGCTTTTCAATTTTTTTTTCCGTAAAAAAATTTCAATTCCACCTCAAGACTTTGTAATAGGAATGTGTCATGATCTACTCATAACAGGAGACCCGACATTGACAATGGTAATTTATGCCTATGGGACCGCTAATGGTGATGATGGGAAATGGGAAGTACAAACAAGGTAATAAGTCTGTTTGGTCATGTTATTATCATAAAGTTAGAAACTTACCAAAAGTTTTCTTGACCGACACCAAACAAATAGGAAAACAGTACTTTTACTGATAAGAATTTAATAGAAGGATAGATAACACAGATAAACCCATATCATATAATCATGTATGATCACGTTTGTACCATTAATGGGGAAGGCAATGATCAACCATCTGCGAAAGTGGTGGACAAATTAGATTTGATTTGAAACATTAAAACGGAAAAAATCACAGTAGGCATGAGTCTCAAGTAAATTTGAGATACAATATGGTAAACACAGATGTAATAAGATTTAATATATCCATCAATTGAGATTAAACCGAGCTTTATTGAAACAATACTTTTTTAAAATGGTCCAGTAATATCTCAATTAATGGGATTTAAATGATATGTTATTATAAATTTAAAAACAATAATTCAATTCAGTAGTTAATAAACTGAACAAATTGCAAGTGCAAATTAAATAACAACAAACTCAATATATATATATTGAAAACAATTTTGATACAATGAGTTTACAAGGTTGAAGCCTCAAAATACCAAATACAGACTTCGAGCTTCTTGTAGTGTCAACGTCTTTAATGTAACTTTAGCTTGACTTCGGAACAAACATAGAACGAAAAATGAGAAAAAGAATTACAATTATGGTCGCAGTACAACTACTCTTATCAGGAGTGGAACCACGATTTTTTCTTTGGGGGTGCCAAAACTATTATAGTTAAAATAAAATATCGTTTAAGTATTATAATATAAATTTTAATATATGAAATAATACTAAATACATGGTTCTAAATACCAAAGACGATAATATAATTACAGTATACATTAGTCATTAGTGTATTAACTAATAACATAAAAAAAAAATCATAAATTTTCATATACTAAATTTTGCTCATTGTTTTTTTATTATGTAAAAATTATCTATTATCATGTAGTAAATTGTAAAGTTTTCATTAAAAAAAATTTCAATATAAACAATCAAATAATGTTTAAAAAAATCATCATCAATCCTAGTGAGGGCTTGTTTTAAAAAATTTCACTGTTGAAAATGATCGTTCATTAAAATTACAATAGTTTCATAACTTTAACCATTAATATTTTAAGGTAGTGTCTAAGATGCTTTTACCAAAAAAAAATAATAATTTACCTTATACATTTTGTAATAAAACACATGCATTTGGTGATAAATTTATAGTGATAAAAAATGATAAAAATAATAATTTTACCACTAAAAATTTGAATATTAGTATCAGATATATGTATTTTACCATAAAAAAATGCATGAATAAAGCAAATTACCTTTTTTTTTTTAACAAAACACCTTAAATGCAAGTTCAAATAATTCAACTATTTTTTAGTTTAAAAAATAATTAGTATGAAATTGCAGGTCTAACGGATTAAAAGTAACTGACTGTAGGAAAAAAAAAACCAAGAAAGTAATCTTAAAGTTGGGCCCCTCGTGAAAAAACGGTGAAATGCTATCCTTTAAAAGTATCCGTATTGAACAACTCGTTAAGTGATAAAAGAAATCCCAATTTGGGAGAGCCAACATGAAACATTTCACCCAACTGTACATAACTACTACTGTATAATCTAAAAAATCTCAATGGTTTGGGGGGTCTGGGCTCCCCCTTGTCCCCCAATCCCTCCGCTCTTGACTTTTATTCACGAGAAAGTAAATGATTGAAAAGTAAAATAAATGAAATATTGAAAATAAATGCAAATAGATAGATAAGTGATTGTTAGATAATTGCTTCTGTTTTTTTTTATGATTTATTTTGCTACTATTTATAATGCTCTAAGTCTGGACAGTTGTATTGATGTTCCCAAAAAGTATCCTACATTTCCATTTCTTCACGTTCTCTTGATTAATTGCACCAGCATACTACTTGTTTAAATCTTTTACTCCACTATGCGAGTTATATTTAATTATGGTCACTTTTACTTTAGCCAAATTAAATACACAACTTTGATTTTATTCTTGATCCTTAAAGGTTTGGCAGTTATGTGTATTCGAGGTTAAAATAACATTCTTTCGAGCTTATCAGCCTCGAATCATTGAGTTGATCAGCCTCGAGTCCTCAAGCTGACCTTTTGTCTCGATGTTGTCTCTCAAGCTTCTTTTTTTAAAAGTTCTTGTTTTGTGGACTTTTCTAACGTCTAGTCGTCTTATCTCATTTAATACTCCTATCACGCCTTTTCTCTTCTCAGTCATATTCTCTTTTACTTACTAGGGTCTTTCCACGTGACTCCATTCAATTATTTTTGGTATAAACAAAGACATCTTATTATACCACCAAAACTTTAGCAGAAGGGTACATGCTTGCTCTCATTGTCAAGAATACTTAGATTCGAATTCTTCCATTGCAATAAGGTGCAAAAGAAAAATTTTGTTTGATAATCTGACTTGAATCAACAGTTATATTTGATTTACATATGAGGACGCTCACATAGTTTTAACAAGGATCCAACATTTTTTTCACTAACTATATGAATACATCTTATTATATTATATGAGCTCTTTTTAACGTGGTTTTAAAAGATAAAAGGTGTATGTAAAAGGAAATGGAGTCTTAAAAAAATGGGTTAAAGCAAAATGGAGGGGTATAAGCGGTAAGAATAGTCGGGTTACTAATTACCCAATAGTTTATGCTTTTTAAATAATTGGTTATCAAACTATTTTTTAGATGATCAGAGCTCTAGGTTCAAGTTTTAAGTTCTGAAAAATCCACTTTCATTAATAGTTCATGTGCAAATTTATTATTAAGGTTCATATGTGAGTGTATCCCACGAAAAAAAGAAAGTGGATAAGAAAATGACATATATATATGGTAGTGAAACCCGAACTCATAAGTTTAAACCTATAAATTTTAGTGGTGTCCAACATAATATATTTGGATTTTTGTTTAGTGGACTTTCCAAGCTCAAGTTTCTCATGAACTTGGATTATCATGCCCAATAAGTGGTTATGGTTGATGGTGCGGTTGGGCATAAAGATTATGTGATTGCATCCAAGATGTTTCACGATAATATAGTCCGTATGACTTGCATAGTGGAGTTCATAGAGCTCGATTGTGGAAGCTGTATGTTGAGGTTCACATGTGAGTGTATCCCACATAGAATAGAAAGTTCATAAATGAAGGACATATATATGGTGGTGAAACCAAAAGCTATAAGCTTTAGTTTTTGAATTCAAATGGTGTCCAACATCATATATTTGGATTTTTTGGTACACTTTTTAAGCCCAAATTTTTTCTTAACTTGAGTCATCGTGCCTAAAATCTAAAGGTGTGCACGACTTCTAAAAAGAAAGAGTGTTCACGGGTTACATAAATCTCAACCCTAATCTAACCCATAAAAAAATTGGGTTATGCTTAGGTTGAGTTTGGGTTGACTTGTAAAATCAAAATTGAACTAAAATAGATTTAGTTGAATTAAGTTCTTGAATTATACTTTTTTTATTCTAGATACTAAATGTGACAAATAGAATTTCAAAGCATCAGATTAATATAGTCAAATTTTAATATCTATTGAACATTCAAATGTCAATATCCAAACATCCTATGCAAATTCAAATTACTATCTACTAATACTGATATAATTGAATTCAAAATCACATGTTACGGGTTAGGTTAGGATTTTTTCAAAGCCCAACCCAAATTTTATTCAAGTTGGGATTTTTTAACCATTACTCAACTCAACTTTGATAAATCTAAACCCTAACTTGCCCAAAATTAAGGTTGGGTCGGGCTAGCTTGCCCACTAATCTTTCACTCGATTTACACATGAAGAGTGTGTTAAAGTGTAAAAAAAATAGTTGAGCCTTCTTTTCACCGGTTTAAACTTTTGTGATAATTGATCACCAAATACTTTCTCTAACAATATATTTCATTTCATTTAAGAATTTTTGAAACAAGATAATATAAATATTAATTGTTATTTTCCTTTCACTTCATATTCCTTCGTGTTCCGAAATCCAAACAAAGTGTAAGTTTGAAGAGACAGCTCACATAAGCAAAATAGACACCACATCATATCTCAATCCTTTTACTTACGAGTAATGACAAATGCACATCACTTGGGTACGACGAGCTAGTATGACCATCAAGAGATTTGTACATCAATAGGAGCACGCCATGTGAGCATGAAATAGTTTTTTTTTTTTCTCTGTATGTTATTGGTGGAATTTCTCCGTGTACTAATAAAACTTCAAAGGATTACCAATGAAGTTCCATTGGAAAAAAAAAATAACAGCGGGATGCACACCTATCATTACTTTTTATCTATTTAAGCTTAAGTGGTACTAATTAAACCCCATATGTACTTTCATAATCATTAATAAGAAGATTAACCAAAAAGGGGAGATAATGATGGAGGGAAGAAAAGAGGGGAGAGGGGGATTCTTTCAAGTTTCAACCCAAAAACAGATAAAAAAAAAATAGTAAGAACTACCAAACAATCAATAATAAGGTATATTTAATGTAATAATACCGAATAAAAAATACGAAGTATACATTATTGTAATCCAAATTTTTTGTGTAAGCGTTGCTTAATAGATTCAATTATATTTTGCGGGCTAAATTACATTATTTATTTTTGTGATCATATTGAAAATCCAAATTGGTTTCTAAAACTTCAATTGCATTTTTCTTTAGATTTTTAATTTTACTTAATGTTGTTCTCCAATCTATTCTTAATTAATAAAGTTAGTGAAATTGAACATTTGTCAACTTTTTAATCATAAAATTACGAAGTAGTTATTAATGAGTAAAAAAAAATATGAAGGTTTATTAAAAAAAAATAGAATGACAAATAACAAAAAGCGAATTAATTGAGTTAGACGCATTCTTCTTCTCCACCCACTAATAATCATTTGTAGTTTTATTTGAAGAGAACTCAGACATGTGCCCAAGCAAAATTAGAAGTTTTAGGAGTTAAATATCTTAAATGAAAGGTATTAAGTTGGATCTCAATTAGATAATTATTTTTCATTTTTAATATGTATGTAGGGTTGATTTGTAATTTTCGTTCGATGATAAATAATATTCAAAATTTAAGAGTTTATTATATAGCAATTAAGATTGTAAAATCTAAATATTATATTTTTGACATGATGAGATACGATTGAATTGATATATTCTGCGATTCACGTTTTTTTATATAAAAAACAAGAAGAAAATAAGATTGAAAAAATAAAAATAAAATAAGTTAAGTCTATACAGTCTACGCACATTTGTCAAAATAAAAATACTAAAAGTTAGTCGAGCTTTTCATGGCTCCAGGTCCAGGAGGAGGTGACGTTTGTCTGCATATAACCTCCACGTTCCCGTACTCAGATGCTATAAATACAGCTGCTCTTCCATTAACTCTTGCTCACTCGGTGTCTCAACAAAGAAGACCATTAAACTTTGGTTTTTTGGGTTTTGCTCTTAACCAAAAAAAAAAAAGTGTAGAAGAATCTGTTAAGCTCAAGAGGGATAGCGCCAATGGAGGAGGGTCTTTGATTTCTATTGATCATCATTCATTAATTTGCGCTATCCATCCTGAGTTTCACTGCTTCTTCTTACTCTGTCTTCATCTCTTTCTCAGCTTAAAAAATGGAGCTTCTTATCTGGGTACGTTTTAATTAATGTTCTTACATTTTTCTCTATAATCAGTTTTTATCTTTCTTTGTTAATTGTTCTACGGAATTAATCAGTCAAGTGTTAACTAAGTGATCCGATGGATTACTTCTTGTTAATTTCTTTCTTTCCATTTTTTGGATCAAATTTTGATGCCTTTGTTAGAGGAAGAACTGTTGCAAGGGAAAAAGAAAACCACCATTGTTCCAATTAAAATAGAGAAAAAAGATTTGGTCTGTGCATCAAAGTATACAGCTAATTAATTTAGTTCTTTTTTTTGCTATTTTTGGAGCTCATTGGACATACGAGTTAAACATGTAACAAAATAGAAAGTAGTTCTCACTTTCTTGGGTTCAACTGCGGTCCCTAGAACCATAGGAAAAAACTGGTAGTTTAGTATATTGGACGGTAGTTTGCTATTTTTTCATGGTGTATTATCACGCGGTAAAAGATATTGATTTACATTTCATTGTAGTTGATGTGTACCCATTGATGTTATTTTGTAGTAAGAGTGAATAAAGGCTCATTTTTTAATTATTTGATAGAAAAAAAATAAAGAAAAAAAAATAAGATGATTAATTTTGTTTTATTATATAAACAAATCAAAATAACAATCTTTTCAAATTGAAATAATTGTCTATATATATTTATTATATACTAACCATTTTGCGGATGAGTCCTACAAATTTGCTAACAAACGGTATGATTGTGACGACATCATTAATAGATTTGTGGATCTTGAGCTTTTTGGTCTCTAATTTTTTATATCTCGTAAAATATAAAAGTCCGTGTTAATGAAAAAAAAAATTAATGTTTAGATTCAATTTCAAATTAACTTTAAATTAGAAATTTATTTTAAAATTTATTAAAAAATTAATTAAACCAAATCAAACATATTTAATTATTATTTAATAAGTTTTGATTCAATTTGATTAAGTTTTTTTTTTATCAATTTTAAAAACTAAACTTCAATTTAAACTTTGTTTTAAATTGAAACCATCATCACTGAATGGAAAGGTACACTAGGGGATGTTGACTATAATTCTAAATTTTTTGTTAATGTTGTTTGAGCATCGATTAAATGCAATTTAAATTATAAAATATTTGAAAATTTGTGAAGTTTTCTTCTTTCTTCTATGTTTCTTTTAAAAGCAAATTTTTAAAAGGCAAGTCTTCTTGCAATATCTGCACTCATTTCGAACTTTCTGATATTTTTATACCTTTTTTCAGGTGATTGAATTTCCACACTTTCTTTCTTTCGCTTCCACTAGAATATCACGAGGTAGTGTCGATTTTCATTTTCTTTTATTTTTATTTCCTGGGTTATTGTTCATTATTTATTGACTTAAAAACACAACAACTCATTCAGAATTTTAAGTCACTTTGTCATCGACTCTAATATATCCACCCAATGAGTTGAAGTGATGATATTGAACATTTTCATATGGAGAAAAAAAACAATCCTTAAATTAAGGTCATATGGTTACTCGGTCCATAGTTTAAGGATGAAAAAGGTAATTATCCCTAAAACCAAACACAGCCACTTGTTCGCTAGCTAGTCCAGTTGCATTTATACAAGTAAATGTTATTTTAATATATATATTATTTATTAATAAAACCAAAACCTTATTTAATGTCTACACTTTAAAATGTCATATAACTTATACTTAAATATATAAATTAAATATTTAAATAAGGTTATATATATAACTCAATTGACTTCAATTCCCCACATTTTCTCTTATGTTTTTTTATATCACTATTCTACTCAAACTTAATTTTTCTATTATTCTTATCTCTTTTTTATCTGTTACTCAGTTTTCTAACGGAGAATATATCAAAATTATACTTGACATGCTTGTAGGTAAAAAGATAATTATTAATATATTATCTTATCACATTAAAAAATAGACCAATACACGCGTAACGTGTATTGAAATTCGAGTACCAATTAATCAAAAGGTTAACCATAAATTAAAAAAATATTTATTCCCATGGCATGAGATGTTTCGCCGAATTTATGACCCATGTGAGTCTCAAATCTATCAAAAAAATTTTAAATTTAAATTGAACTACCCAGACAGAGAATTTACTTCTAAAATTATGAAAGGTTTGTCTTATCCTAAATATCATTGAATGAGATGGAAAAACTGCCATGCGAACTCTGATAAATTGCCTCTTCTAGTGGTGCCATGCAAGCCTTGCAAACGTCCTTGCCCCTCTCCTCTCCTCTGCTCTCCAATTGGGTAGTTTTATCTTATTTGTTTGGGCAGAGAACAGTGAAAATGTAAATAATTAATGTCATTGTATTTTAAAATGACCATAACTTAGTGAATTATTGCTAGTTATTACTGCAATGGGATTCGTAAACTAAAGGTGGCCTACTTGAAATCGATTTTGAAGTAAAGGGAAAGGATAACAAAGACTACTGCAAGGGAGACAATATCAATTGCAGGGTCCGCAATTCAAGCAAGAGCTCTCCAAGTCCTCGAGTACTCTGAATCTTGTCCTGGTTTTATTTTCATGTATCAATATTTGAAAACAGTCAAATTCGAGATGCTTAGTTCTTAAGCATGTCTCCCTCAACAACTTTGTATTGGAAAATGAGTCCTGTTATAGAGATTGTAGTCTAAAAATGACAACCAAACGGATTTGGGGCAGAAAATACAATTCTACTCTTTGCATCCGATCTTATCATATTAGGAAAGTTATAAAAATTCATTTTATGTTTGGACGTCGCGATATTTATTTACTTATTGTTTGAAAAATTATATTTATTTACTTTGTCTTATTCGAAAATTTAAAATTTTTAACATATCTTTCTCTTTCAAATTTTTTGCTAGTCAGCCCGATTGTTTTTTTGGCCAACAGTTAAACCCATGTCATTATTTTTATTAAAAACCGGAAAATACCCTTGATACATTTCAATCTTCCCAAACTCAGCTGCATCAAATTAGAGAGAGAACCATTTTCATCAAATCTGTAAACTCATCTCTCTATTTCCTCTCTCTCTCTCTTCATCTCTCTCGTCCCTCTCTCATCTCTGCCTCTGAGCTGCACCTCGTCTTGAACCGTTTGGACATGCAATGCTCCGTTGAAGACTCTGTCAAGATGATTGGTCCCGTTGACTCTGATGGCAATGGCAATGTCAACTTTGAGGAGTTCGAGAAGATGATGAGCACTTCCCTTGTTAATGGATATGCTCCTCCTCCTGCTCCCTAGATTTAATTTTCCTTATCTTCTATAAATTTTAGTGCTAATTTTATGTTTTTGATGTGATCTGCAAACTAAAAATTGAAATGGTGGGTTTACTACTCAATAGAATCATCTCATTTCTAGGTTTTATTAAGAACTTGGGTTCATTCCCCAAAAGTCTAAACAAAAGTTCACCTTGCTACAATGGCATTAATGCCTTCCCTAGACCACCAATTGGCAATATCTGATTAATCTTATCTTCACTCAACACACCAAATCCACAATCAACGAGGTGAAAGCATGCTCACTTATAGGCTTACAAGCACAGAACTTTACATCCCAAAAAATCATACCAAACACTGCACTATTTTCCTCCCAGTTTCCTTCATTTTCCCACAGACCAAACATGCCTCTCCCATGAATCAAGCAAAAATACCAACTGAAAACTCATTAATCAAACAAATAATACCCAAAATTCAAGCAAAACAAGCCCAGAAAATCAGACCAAACACTGCATTATTTTCCTTTGGGTAAGATAAGGAAAACCCATTTTTCCTTCAATAAATTTCATGCCAACCAAACATGCCTTAGCGTTTTTATAAAACCCCACACGCAGCGACACTTTCTCCTTCTTCTTTTCCCTTCTTTCTCCTCTATGCGCCATCACCTGCTATATTATAAAAATTAAAATTTTAAGTTTTGTTTATATTTAAATACCCATAAATTTAAGAAAACAAATTTCCCTCAAACATTCTTCTTTGAACCGCAAGTCTTTATCTGTCAAATTGGGGATTTCGAATTCAAGGATTTCTCCATCAACCATAAAATTTCCATGAATCAACCACCGATTTCGGTGACTAAGCCGCCATTTAACCACCCACGACTACCACTATCATCAATTTTCCTTTGGGTAAGTTCAAGAAAAAACCCACCAGAGGATGAGAGTAACGATGGTGTGTCGAGGATATCATTGGAGGATCAGTTAGGGCTGTGGGCTTAACACTCGATCTTGATCATTAAAAGAATAAGAGAAAGAAAGAAAGAGAAGAAAAAAAACAATCCATAGGGATTTTTGCGTAGAGTGAGGAGAGAGAAAGGTGGGAGGTGGTTGCAATGGAGAAGTAAATAAGAAGGAAGACGGTGAAGAGAAAAGAAAAAAAGAAAGAAAACTGTTATAGAAGGTTAATTTGGTCTTTTTATCATTCCTGTTAGTTGTTAACGGATTCTGTTTGGTCAAGCTCGGTCAAAGTAGGTAAGTGTAATATTCAAAACATTATGTAGATAAGTGTTGAGACGGTCAAATGTCGGTTGAGTTTCTATAATTTTCTAATTCTTATATCTTGCAATATTTTTAGATTTTCCATTCTCATCTTGGGATGGAGATTTCTCGTAAAAAAACTTTTTGAAGGAAAAAATAAAACAAATTCAGTTAATATCTACTATTACATAATATAACATAAAAAAAAATACATGATATCAAATAAATGTTTAATCTACACAAATATTTATTAGTATAAAATTATGTAATATCATATTTGTGTGTGACACACACACACACACACACACATATATATATATATATATATATATATTATTAACAAGATATCAAGTTCAAGGTTTAGTCGGGTTGAGGAATACAATCCTTGACTCTAAACACAATCGAGGATTAGTTTTAATCATTTTTTCTGTTTCGCAGGAAAGAAATTATCCAAACCTACCCAACGGAGAGTGTCAAGATCTCGTCGGGGTAAGAAATTTTGTCATTCGCTAGTTTCTTACTTGCTAATACGCGATTGTTTCACTTAGACGATTAATACATTATTATTAACACTAAAATTCGTTATGAACAATAATCGTCTTGAAACGATCGAGTAGCACTTTACTATTAAGACATGAAAAAAAATGTCTAATCTTCTTGGTTCCAAGTCATACATCTTTGCACAAGCAACAATGCTTAACTAACTAATTTGAATCTTCAAAAGAAAAACAAACTAAGTCATTTTAATTTAATTATTTTGAAGAAGAAAAAACTGTAAGCAATTCTGATTTAAGCAAAATTTCACTTTCGGTTTAAGAGAGTTTACAAGTCCATCATATAGATTAAAAAGTTTAACTTAACCTCTTGAGATTGTTCCATTATCCCAAAGGACGTTACATCGTTAGTGGGTAATAAATTGGAAGAATTTGAAATAGAATTTCATGGATCCAACATGAAGTCAAAGTTGTAGTAAGATTCTAGCAAGGATCCTCGCCATGGTAGAATCCTATAGATTTTAATTCGTGTTAATGTGTAGAAGAAAATGGATTATGGATTAGTCTGGTGATAGACATATAACTAAAGTTTAGGAACCATGGGACATATGTCATGTAGCTATGCTTTTGAAGGTTTTTAGCAGTTATTGTTAAGAAGAGTAGGGTAAATTTCATGCACCAAGAGTTCTGGTGATTACTAACGGTTATGGATTTATTTGCATATAAATAGTAGAACTTTTGATGTAATTTAGATAATTTTCAATCAATGAATCGTACAATGGATCAATTTCATATAATTACTTTTGTGCTTTTACTTTATCGCAAATGCACATGTTGATGTCGAACTTGTGACAGGTGATCCTTTGAATGCTGAGATGCACCTGCACACATTAAAAACACAAGGAGAACTAAAAATTCGTTGATGAACCGGAGGAGGTGTGCCGCCGGGGGACTCTTCGATGTTGAAATTAGTAATATGAGGGCTAAAGAAGCTGAGAGTAAGAAAGCTAAAGAGTTTTTTAGAGTTGTTTGTTGATACCTGTGAGAGCCCCCTTCATATTGAAGCAAAGTCTAATTAGAAAAGTAATTTAGAGGAGTGTTATAGTAGGACTAGGGTTTCTCAGAGATAAGTTTTCTAGTTGAATAATGATTTCCATGAGTTGATTTTTTAGTGTCCTTATAGTTGTTTTGCCCTTCGCCACGTGCAACCATTTGGCTGTGTTGACCCATATTTGATTTTAATAATGACAAAATACTACTATAATTGCATTAATAGTTTTATCTAAGTTTTTAAGCGGTAAAAGCATTCAGCACCGAAACAAGATGCAAGAACTCAACGCAATTCAGACACAAAAACAAGACAAAATATCTAGAATAGGCATTAAGGTAATTGAAACAATTTTAAATCTCTTATATTAAATTATATAGCTTGATCTGTGACTCAATTTACAAAACAAAAGAATTTAACAAAACTAAAAATACAAAAAGTTTCTAAGTCAAAAACTGTTTTTGAAAATGAAAACTGGGTTGAAGGACAACCCAGTCGACTGGTGTTTTAACCCAATCGACTGGCACTCTCCCAGAGCCTAAAAAGTGAAATTTCTCACTTGACCCAATCGACTGGTACAAGGACCCAATCAACTGGTAATTCAAAAATATGACCGTTTGAGACGCGAGATTTGAGCATTTAATGCCCTAAACTTACCAAGTCAGTGTTAAACAGCCATATTGATTCAAAGCTATATAAACCCACTTCAATGAGCATTCAAATAAGAAGAGAACACATTCTATTCACAAGATAACTTATTAATTCTCAAAAGTTTTGAAAAATTTATTGTTGAGCCATTCTTCAAGCTTGTTCTTGAAAGAAAGATATTGTTCATTTGTAAAAGCATTTATTGCTATCTCTCTACCATTTACTTTACAGCAAATTTCATTTATTGTAAATGGAAAGAGTTGGTATAACTCTTAGAGTGTTTAGGATTAAACACTTCATTATAGCTTCCGTGAGGAAGGGATAGGTTGTAAGGTTTGTACAACACCCGTGAAGTTGTACCACTAAAGTTTTAATGGATTACTTTAAGGAGGTTCCTTGAAGAGAGTGGACGTAGGGTCGGAAGGAATCCAATATTTCCGAACTACTATAAACGGAGTTTGCATTTTCTCTTCCTTAAACTCTTTTACTTTCAAACGTCTTACTTGTTTGTGTGCTTTGTGCATTTAACTGTTTAAAAGCTTACAAGTAATTAGCAAAAGTTTTTAAAACCGAAATCACCCCCCTCTTAGGTTTGAACCTCAGTTTATAATTGGTTTCAGAGCTTCGTACTCAATTTCAAGCTTAAAATCCTTGAGTTGATCTGATGGCATCAAATAGTTATACCAAAGGGCATTCCTATACTAGACCTCATTTGTTCAATGACTCCAACTATAACTATTGGAAAAATAGAATGAAAGTCTTTGTCGAAGGACAAGATTACAATATATGGAGAGTCATTGAAGAAGGACCTAGAATTCTTACAAAGGAAATAATCATTGGAGAAATCACATACAATGCTTAAACTCAACAATGCCTAAACTCAAAACAGAGTTTAATGAAGAGGATTGTAGAATGATGTCTCTCAATAGTAGAACAACTAGCATGTTATATTGTGCTCTAGATATTGTCAAATACAATAAAATTTCTGCATGTATTTCAACTAAAGAAATTTGGGACAAATTGCAAGTTACATATGAAGGAACTAGCGAAGTTAAAAAATCGAAAATCTAAATGCTAGTGTCCGAATATGAAACTTTCAAAATGTCTCTAAATGAAACTATTTCTCAAATGCACTCACGTTTTACTACCATTGTTAACGGTCTAAAGCTTCTTGGTAGGAATATTGAGGAATTTGAACTAACGAGGAAGATCTTAAGGTCTTTGCCATCCACTTGGAAAGCAAAGAAGACATCCATCACAGAGGCCAAAGATCTCGATAAACTTGATGTCGAAACATTCCTCGGATCACTATTGACATACGAGATGGAGGAAATGAATCCCGTTGTCAATGATGATGAGAAGAAGATAAAGATGATTGCTCTCAATCCCTCTACAAGAAACAAGGAGGAAGAGAAAGAAGAAGAGGAAGAGAGCAGCGAAGAAGATGGTGAGATGGCTTTAATCACCAAAAGGTTTCACAAGTTCTTGAAAAAGAGCAAGAAACCTTATACAAGGGAATCCACTTCAAAAAGGGAACCTCTTGTATGTTACGGTTACAAGAAGTTTGGCCACATCAAGGCCGATTGCCTAACAACGAGCAAACCATATAAGAGCTTCAAAAAGGATGCCATGATTGTAACCACATAAAGTGATGACAAAGAGGAAGAAACTTTGAACAATGAAGTTGGATACGAGGAGATTGCCAACCTATGCTTGATGGCAATCGACGATGAGAATGAGGTATCAACTTCTTCTCCTTCTAATAATAACATTCTTAGTAGTAGCGAAGAGTTAATTGAAGTTATAAATGAGATGCATGAAGAATTGGAGAAATTCAATTATAGGAATATCATCCTCAAAAAGAAAGTCTCATATCTTTCCAAAGAGATGGAAGGCTTAAAAGAAGAAAGAGAAAAACTATCTTCCATGCTTTATGATTCTTCACAAAATTTTCTAAAAAATGAAAATGAAAATTTAAAGAAGAAAATATTGGAATTGTTTAGCACCATATCTAGACTTATGCTTGGAAAAGAAAAGCTAGATGAAGTGCTATCTAGCCAAAGGTTAAATGGAGGAAAATCCGGCTTGGCAAGCAAAAGTCTAAAGAGACTTTGTTCATGAAAAAAAACATGTTTGAAGGAAGCCTCCACTTCCAAGACCTCTAGCAAGATTAAAAATACTCCTTCAATATATGCTAGTAGGTCTAAGAATGTGAATTTAAATGCATATACTAGAATGAAGCATCCTAGAAATACTTATGCATATATGTATGCTCGCTCAAGAAATGCAAATGCTAGGAATGATCATTCAAGGAATGCATATACTAGAAATATACATCCTAGAAGTAATCATCATGTGCATCTTAGAAATGATATGTATACTTATAACTTGCACACCACACATGAACATCCAAGGAATTACCATCATGTTTATTCTAGAAATAATATGTATGTTCACAATAATATAAGTGCATATCCTAGAAATTATCATCACACATTTCCTAGAGATAACATGAATGTTCATGAGTTTCACAATAGAAACATGTATTCTAGGATTGCTTATCTAAGGAACTATAGACATGCACAATTAAGAAATCCTAGAAAATTTAATAACTATTATCCTAGGATTGTGCATCATCAACGTGTCTATAATTATAGAGCACCTTATAATGTTAAAAAGGTATGGGTCCCTAAAAGAACTGTATTTTCTAGAACTAACCCCAAAGGACCCAAGAAATTTTGGGTTTCTAAGAGTGCAATTGTGTATCCTTATGTAATGTAGATATGTCTCCACACCAAGGAAAAAGGTAACTATTGGTACCTTGATAGTGGATGCTCAAAACACATGATCGATGATCAAAGCATGTTCAAAGAACTAACTCTAAGGGATGGCAGACATGTCACCATTGGAGATAACACAAAGATAAAGATCATCGGGCATGGAAACGTTGGTAACAATTTCTCATCCATAGATAATGTATTCTATGCGCAAGGCCTTAAGATAAATTTGCTTAGTATTATTCAACTATGTGATAAAGGCAACAAAGTCATATTTGAAACATCTCATTGTCTAGTTATAGACATCAAGAGTAACAAGATCAAGTTTGTTGGCCATAGACACGAAAATGTCTATATAGTTGATTTAAAATTTTTGCATTTGGAAAACGAAAAATGTTTTCTAGCACTTAATGAAAACCCATGGCTATGGCATATAAGACCTGGCCATGTGAATATGGATTTGCTTAAAATCATTTCAAGAAAAGATTGTCATTGGACTTCCAAAATCAAATTTGAAAAAGACAAGGTATGTGATGCTTGTCAAATGGGAAAACAAACTAGAATTTCCTTTAGATAAAAAAATATAGTCTCATCTAGTACACCATTGGAACTTCTACATATGGACTTGTTTGGTCCAATAAGTACCATAAGTCTAGGTGGCCATCAATATGCTCTTGTTATTGTTGATGACTATTCAAGATATACCTTTGTTATTTTTATTGCTTACAAGGATGAAGCTTACAAAGGATTTGTGAACTTTTGTAAAAAAGTTCAAAGTGAAAAAAGAATTTTTATATCAAGCATAAGAAGTGATCATGGAAAGAAATTTGAAAACCAAAGCTTTTCAAAATTTTGTGATGAAAATGGAATTGATCACAAATTTTCAGCACCTAGAGTCTAGGTGGTCATTTTGAGACAAAATGGAGTTATTGAGAGGAAAAATAGAGTTCTAGAAGAATTTGCAAGAATAAGGCTTTGTGAAAATAGTTTGCCAAAATATTTTTGGGCAGAAGCCCTAAACACTTCTTGTTATGTTTTAAATAGAGTATTAATTAGGCCTATACTAAATAATACTCCATATGAATTATGGAAAGGTATAAAGCCTAATATCTCTTACTTTCGTGCTTTTGGTTGTAAATGCTTTATCCTAAATAACAATAAAACTAACTTGGTAAATTTGACTCAAAGACTGATGAGGGGATATTCTTAGGATATTTAACCTCTAGTAAAGCTTATAGAGTCTTTAACAAAATAACTTTAGTGGTTGAAGAATCCATACATGTAGCCTTTGACGAGTCTAATCTAATTAGTAGTAGAGTAGGTTCACTTAATGATGATTAAGATTTCATTCCAAAGATAGGAACATCTACTCCCATTATTGACCCGAAGGAGAGCCAACCTCAAACTAGTCAAGAGGTAGATGCTCTCAATTTTGATTAACCATCTACAAGTCAACAAGAGAACAGTCTTCCCAAAGATTAGAAGTATGTGAATTATCATCCAATCGATCAAGTAATTGGTGATCCTTCACAAAGGGTAAGAACTTGTTCCTCTATTAGAAATATTTGCAATTGTGTAGCTTATTTATCTCAAGTAGAACCTAAGATGTTTGTAGAAACCGAGAAGGAAGTTGATTGGATAAATGCTATGCAAAAAGAAATAAATCAATTTGAAAGAAACAAAGTATGAAATCTAGTTCCAAGACCAAAGAATCACACTATAATAGGAACTAAATGAGTATTTAAAAATAAGATAGGTGAAAATGGAATATTAACTAGGAACAAGGCTAGACTAGTTACTAAGGGATATAATCAAGAAGAAAGAATAGATTTTGATGAGACCTATGCTCCCGTAGCTAGATTAGAAGCTATTCGAATGTTATTAGCCCTTATATACTTTAATAAGTTTAAGTTATTTCAAATGGAAGTAAAAAATGCCTTTTTAAATGGCTTTATAGAAAAAGAGATTTATGTTGAGCAACCTCTTGGATTTGAAAATCCTAGTATTCCAAACCATGTCTATAAGATTTCTAAAGCTCTATATAGGTTAAAGCAAGCTCTAAGAGCATGGTATGAAAGACTAAGTTTTTGTTTGAAAATGATTTTACAAGAGGAAAACTATACACAACTCTCTTCACAAAAACTCACAAAGATGACACATTACTAGTCCAAATATATGTTGATGATATTATATTTGGTGCTACTAATGAATCTATGTGTCAAGAGTTTTCTAAGTGTATGCAAGGTGAATTTGAAATGAGCATGATGGGAGAGTTTACCTACTTTCTTGGACTTCAAATCAAACAATTGAAAGAAGGCATCCTCATCAATCAATCAAAGTATACTAAAGACCTATTAAGGAGGTTTGGGATGGAAAGCTCAAAGTCAATTAGCACTCTTATAAGCACCTCTACAAAACTTGACCTATATGAGGAAGATAAGTGTATAAATACTAAAACTTATAGAAGCATGATAGGAGCTTTACTTTATTTAACTGCTAGTAGACCTGATGTAATGTTCAATGTATGCATGTGTGCTAGATTTCAAGCTAATCCTAAGGAATCACATGTAATTGCAGTAAAAAGAATCCTTAGATATCTACAAGGGACTCAAAACCTAGGATTATAGTATTATAGAAAATCAAATTTTAAGCTTGTAGGATATTCAGATGTTGATTTTGTGGGTTATAGACTAGATAGAAAAAACACTAGTGGAACATGTCAATTCTTGGATGCAATGCTAACCTCTTGGTTTTCCAAAAAGCAAAATTTAGTTGCGCTATCAACCGCCAAAGCGGAATATGTAGCAGTCAAAAGTTGTTATGCACAAGTGTTTTGGATGAAACAACAGTTAGAAGATTATAGCATGAACTTTAAAGATATACCAATTCATTGTGATAACACTAGTGCTATCAACTTAACCAAAAACTCTATTTAGCACTCTAGAACCAAACATATAGAAATAAGACATCACTTCGTAAGAGACCATGCTCAAAATGGTGATATTAAACTAGAATTCATTCATTCAGAAGATCAAATAGATGATATTCTTACAAAACCCTTAAATGAAGATAGTTTTTGAAAATTAGGCTATTGATGGGCCTGATAGACTATGATAAAATGTATGTATGATTGCTTTAACATTCATCATATGCATATTTGACATCTAGTGATTGAGTATTGTTGTGCGAAAATATACCTAAATAATTAAGCAGATAATCGTACTAGTTTTACTTGCAAGTGCACAAGGTCAACAGTGTAGTGTAATGTGCGAAAGCAAGATCATCTCCACAGGGATTGGTAAAGTTTAGTTTTTAGAATTAGTTTCTTTAAAGTAAAAAGAAATAAAATAACTATTGAATGTGAGTGATAATAATAAAGACATAGGGCTTTGATATCTACCACTAGTCATACTTTCCCAATTGTATAATGTATCAGTGCACTAGCCTTATCATGTATACCTACTGGTTGCCAACCTAAGGGCATGGTATCTACTCCTTAAGCTATTGATCTCCCTAAGCAATGAGTTAGGCATGGTCTCTACTCTAACTCTTTTCTTCCTTAAGGGATTCAGCATGGTATCTGCTTGAGTTGTTCCTCAAGAAAGCATAAGTACTATGGAAATCGACAACCACATGAGACCTAGGGCATGGTATCTACTCCCGGTTTCTCATGTTGATTAATCCAAGAATCCGGTGTGGATATTCTTTGTTACTAATGTTAGATTCAGGACTCGGTCATTCAAATTGATCTAACTAACCAGTCCATACCACATGCATACGTTGGCCATACACATACATATGAGGAATTTAAATAGGCACAAACATTAATCAAGTTAAGCAACATAATAAAGGCTATTGGCAAAGATTTATCAATGAATAAATATATGAGAAAGCATAACTAGAGCTTCAATCGAGCCCTATAAGAAAGTTAGTTACACATGCTGTCTAAAATAAACATCATATATAAACTAAGCATGAAATATAAAACCCGAAGAATACTAGGGAGACGGGTTGTCAATCCTCTCCAAAGCCTAAAACTCCGAGCTTAAGCAAAAGGTAAAAGTGATCTCTAAGAGGTGGTGATTTGTGTGTGCTTTACAGGTGTATTTATAGGGCTTTAGTAGTCCTAGAAGGTGCAAGAAACCCTAGACTTCCTAAACCGTAAAAACTCTCTTATTTCCAAAATAGAGTTCTACAGTTTACTGTTCACGCCCGTATATGTGCACTCGATCGCACACGTCTTGCGCTCGATTGCAGTGTGCGCTCGATCTTTCTTGTGTGCGCACGATCGCAATGCACGCTCGATCGCATTGCATGGTGCGATCGATCGTAGCTTGACCAGAGACTGCTCCAGGATTTCTAGGCTTCTTCCTTTAAGTGCCAAAACTGCTTCTTTTCTTCTAAGACCCTATAAACACATGTAAAACACACAAATGAAGTAAAATGGACTAAAATAACATAACTAAGGACCTAACAAATGTAAATAAGAAGGCTTAAATATTTAAGCACCTATCACACCCCCAAACTTACATATTGCTAGTCCTTTAGCAATACTAAACAAAACTAAAATGAAAATTAACAACACACAGACAGATCCAATGTTCATAGTGTCCACAAAAGTTTAAGTCTTAACACAAAACTATGATATGCATTCATGAGCAAGCTTAACAGATATAAACATATTTTTGCAATGAATAAGAGTTTTGAACGCAAATCACTTTCATAAGGCAATTTAAGACATCACAAGTTTGACTTTGGTGTATGGTGAACTAGCACATAATAGATTGGGTTTCCAAGTAATTCAAATGTGTAGTATTTCGATGACTCAAGATTCACCAAACTTCCTATTAGAGTCAACAAAGATGACATAGATTTTCTTCTTTTCTTTTATTTGTGAGATTTTTGCCAAGTTAGTTCCCTTAAGCTTTCTTTTTGACTCGTGTAACGAGTGTTTAGCTAATGACTCCCAAACCAGATGGTTTTAGGGCATTAGGTGTAAAGACACCTCTAAGAACTTACTAGCTCGAGTCAAAAAGGCTACGAAACTAACTGGTCTTAATGCTACCAATCAGAATTTTTCACCTTTTGACGTGACACTCAATGCTTACTGAGGTAAGAGGGCCAGTTACTCAGCAGAAAACAAGTTTTATTGATCCTTAGGAGCATTTATTTCTTCTTTTGAGCACTAATCAATCTTTTCTATTTTTATGTGCCAAAATGTCAATCTAATAATTCATCTAGTTCACAGTTAAGCAAAAGAAGCATACAAATCCAAATAACATGTCATACCTCACACAGTTATGTGCTAGTGTGCTTGTGATAGTTTAGGTCAAACTTGTGAATCCTTAAATGTCTAAGAGGCAGTGATCTAGGTTCAAAACTTGATTATTGGCCTATATTTTCAAAGTGTTAAGCTCATTGATAAAGTTGAATCATAAAGTTTTGTTTAGATCACAAAAAAAGTTTATTGGACAGAATGAACATGCATTTATCTATGAAAATAGTAACAAAACAGAAAAATGTGGGACATAGTGAGTGTGTGAATGTGTCCCCATACCCCCAAACTTAAATTGCACATTGTCCCCAATGTGTGAATAGCATGGAAGGAGCTGACTTGGGAAATGGAGAACTGATGGCTGGCATGGCTTATAGCACGCCCCCAAACTTCAACTGGATGCACTCACGCTGTCCTTGAAAAAGAAAGAGAAACAAACATAAAATGGAAAACAAGTAATAATAAACAGATAGAAAAATAAACTAGGAAATACGAATAATAAAATGAAATAAACTAAGAAAAATGATATGCTTTGGGGTGCCTTCCATGAGCATTAAGTTTAACATCTTCAGCCAGATGTGGTATCCTCTCACTGCTGATCACCAGGTGGTGCAGTCGAAGAGGTACCGGGTACCGGAGGTAGGCGATCAAGAATAGCCTGCAACATAGCCTCCTGCCGTGCAAATCGTGCCTCCAAACTATCGATGCGCTGATACACGAGTGTGGTGGAGACAGAGACCTCACCTCGAAAGGAGGACAGCTCAGCTAGAAAGTACTGGGACTCGGTGGGTCCCATGTCTGAATGGTCCTCCTCTCGTACTGGGCTAATGATCGGGGACTCGGTCTCTATACGATCCTTCTCAACTCTCTCAGCTGCTGGAGCAGGTACTGGGAGTCCTCGAGGCATGTGCGAGATGCTGTGTGTCCACTGAGCCTTCCCGAAAAAAGGATGTTCTCGCACTGGTCTGTCGCTGGAGGTCCCTTTTATCCCTTTCTTCTTGAGTATGTATGAGAGTAGGAATGGGAAAGGGAGGCCCCATGCATTGGCCATGGTGATCTGACGGCCATGAACGTGATCCCAAAACTTGTGTAGCTGGCTCCAAATGACAGCTTGAATGGAGTACCAGTGGCCTCTGCGGAAGGCATATAAGGACTGGAGAAACTGGTCTCGCCGCTGTGTCTTGTGCCCCAATGGACACACATTGCGCTGTAGGACCGTGTCGACGAGCCAAAGTCATGGAGGCAACTTTGATCGGCTGGCCACATTGTTATGTTTGTCGGCATACTGGCCAACGCACATGTCTGTAATGATCTCAGACATGGCAAAGGACTCCGGCTGCTCCTCGATATCGGTGTCTTCAGGAGGGGACTCGTCGGTGCAATGAAGGGCAGTGGCTATATTGGCACTAGTTACCTCGATGGGTGTGCCCCGGACTGAAGAAATGAGTACTCCCTGTCTGCTGCAGTCAAATGATAGGCTTACATAAAACTGGACTACGAGCTGGGAGTAAGCAGTAGAGCAAACTAGCTTAAACAACCTCTTCAACCCTCGGTGTCTAAATGCTTGGACAGCCCATTGAGTGGCATCCATATGCTTGAATACTTCATCGATGGAGAAGGCAGTTTCAAATAAGAGCTTCCATTGCTCGATGCTGGGCTGAGATGACGAGGCACGACTGCTGGATGCACCGGAGGTTGAGGCAGATGGTTTGGTCATGTTTTTGTTTGCTTCTGCCTAATTTGCGATCGATCTCAAATAGGTGTGCTCGATCGCACACTGGCTATGTGCTCGATCGCAAGTACCGTGCGCTCGATCGCACATGGTCAGGCTTTTCCTCGAACAGGTCGTGTGCACCAAAAGACCAAGCTATGGTATTGAGGATTTGAATGTGAGCCCAACCTCCTTGTGTATGGACGGAATGTGTAATGGAGATGAGGACGTGGTGGTGACAGTGATGGTGGGTGGTGATGGTGACGAGTATGAGTGATAGAGGGACGAAATGGTGGTGATTGAGGTTGTGAATGAGAGGGTGTAAGAGAGTGTGAGCGAGAGGGTGTTGGTAGACGGAAGAGTGCAAGTGAGAGAGAGTGTGAGGGTGTGAGTGAACAGTGAAAGAGAGTGAGTACGTGGGAGTGAAAATTTTCAGATTTATATCTGAACCTTCTGCCACGAGTGCGCTCGATCGCACGTGGGATACGCTCGATCGCACGCGGGATGCACTCGATCGCACTTGTGCACTCGAGTACATTGCCTGGCGCACTCGATCGCACTCTTGCGCTCGATCGGACTCTTGCGCTCGATCGCATGGAATGGTGCGATCGATCGCAAGCAGTGTTCATATGCAAAAAGAAAAACTTACCTTAGCTAAAAGATGATAAATTTGGAACAGTACAACCTTACAATTTGTTAGTGGCCTCAGTACCACTAACCTCCGTAGAGATGCTTGAGCTGTATGGGTAATTGAAATGAACTTGCTCAAGCACTCTCGTGTTTCAGTACTAGTTGTTTGGAAGGGGGCACTTAGAATCCGCATCAGGTGGTTCAAGTGCTTTTGATGGTTGCTTCATCTCCCATTTTAATGCCTGGTCAATAAAATAAGGAAAGGTAGTATCAGTAAGTGTATGAGGTTCAATTTGAGTAACATACTTACTTGAAGGTTTTGGTGTGTTCATGAAAAGGTGCATAGCTTTATTGACGTCTTTAATCACATTGTCCTCCTCCAGGCTAATGTCCATTCTTGTGTCCTTACGATTGGGGATGGTCTCCGATTGAACAGTGTGATGGACCTGAGAAGCTTTCTCAACAACACTTTGCATGAAGCGCACATTAGAATATTCATTATCATTGTTGGTTGATTTTAATGTATTGAATATTTTAAATTCTATCTCCTCATCATTTACCCTCATTGTGACAATGCCCCTTTTTACACTAATATTAGTGTCAGCAGTTATCATAAAGGGGCGTCCTAGTATAATGGGGAGAGGTACTGGCAGAGTACATTCTTCTATATCTAATACTATAAAATCAGCAGGTATAACAAATTTACCTACTCTTACCATCACGTCCTCAAGGATACCTCTCAGTCGTTTGATACTTCTGTCTGCTAATTGCAAAGAGACGGAGGTTGGTTGAAGCTCCCCCAAACCTAGTGTCTTGTATACACTGTATGGCAGCAGGTTGACACTCGCTCCTAGATCCAATAGTGCATGCTCGAACAGCTGGTCACCTAGCCTAAAACTACCTGGATCTTTTAGTTTAGGTGGCAATTTTCTTAGAAGCACAACACTTACCTCTTCGGTTAAGGCAACTGTCTCATGTTCCTGAAACTTTCTTTTGTTAGTGCAATAATGATGAGAATCAACAAGCACTATTAAAGGATCCATTGCATATTCCAGTTGGGCTAATTACTAAATCAAGATCCAAGAAAGTCAAAGAAGCACTTAATGGGCTGATTCAAGAGATTTAGGCTGAATCTAAAATGGGGTCTTCCAAGCTTGGCCCAACAGGAGATGAAAGCATAATAAGTTTAATCCAAGCTATTGATAGTGACATGGGTATGTCCAACATAACAAGGGCCTACCCAATAATAATCACCTAGTCTCTTGTCAACTAAGTAAGGTGCAAGGTCCAAGCCTAAAGTGGAAGAAGATTCGGATGCAACAACCTACTGGATTTAGACTCATCATAACAGGCCAAAACAACATCTTTCTTAAGACTTTCTTAAGTCCAAATTGAAGATCAAATCGTCATCTTTCCAACCAAACAAGTTTCAGCCCATTTGGAGATGTGTACAAGAAGATATGACCGTTTGAATTCTGATAATTGGGTGCTCCTGAAAATCCAAAATTGTGTTCCTCTTTTTACTTTTGGCTAATTCCTTGATTCCTTGCATGTTTTAGGGATTATTTCCTTTCATGTTTTATGGATTGTCTCCTTACATGTTTTATGCTGTTTTATTGCTTGTCCTAAGCTTAGAGGGCTGTTCTAAGCTCTATAAATACTTATGTGTTGTAAGTTGAAAGCATAATAGAATTCAGAAAACATTTGAGGTTTGCTTCCTTTATTGGTTCTTCAAAGAACTTTTGAACTCATCAAGGGTTCTTCCTTGTGGCGTTCAGCTTCGACTTATCAATCAATCCTTCCACAATTGATTGTGGCGTCTTCATTATACCAATGTTCTTGCTTCCATACAAGCAACGGGTCGCAGTGTCACATAAAATCTGTTTTCTAGATGATTTCTGGGTAAGTATTCCAATATTGTTTGTCGGGTCTCAAAGCATGTCGATGAGGTTCGCATCATTTGGTATCAGAGCCCGCTTCCAAAAAAACAGATTTACTATCATTTTATCTTTCATTTCTTGTTATCATCTTATCTTGTTCTGTTTCTGTTCATTATTTTTTACTTGTTCTTATTTTTTTTAATTGTGCAGCTAGTGAGAAAAAAAAAACGTGAAAAAAAAGTGTGAAAAAAAAACGTGGAAAAGAAAAAAAAAAGGGCGATATAATTTTTCCTTTGATCTGTTGTTTTTATAATATTTTCTTACCGTCGGTATTAGTTTAAATACTACAAGTTGAATTTCTTGATCCAGTTTATTAGTTTAATAAAGAACTGAAAAGGGGAAGCTACGAGTGGAAAAAAGCAAGAGAGTGTGAGAATAATATAAAAAAAAGCCAATTTAAGAGTGAAACACAAGTGTGAGTGACATAATTTGAGTGTAAACACGTGAGGCAGTGTGGTGATGAATT